>JACWRQ010000462.1:0-30041 GCA_014849955.1 Cryphonectria carpinicola | reverse complement strand
AAAAAAAAAAAAAAAAAAAAAACCCCATATCCCCCCCCCCACATCTCATTCATCGCGCACCGCCGCAGTGCCCCATGTCCAATCACACACCCTAAAAGCTCCGGGGACCTCGTACTATGTGGGAAAAGGAGTCTCAACGGTGAGAGAAACAGAGAAAGAGGGGGGGGGGGGGCGGAGTGAGAGCGAGAAAGAGAGAAACCCTTGAAGAATAAAGGGGAAGTTTACTTTTCGTCTTGGATTCGATCTCTGGCAGTGTATTATTTAACTTTTTTTTTTTCTCTTCTCCCTCTTCCCCAAATTCCTTTTGGTCCTCTTCACCGCAACGACCCCTCCTGTCCTCTCCTCTCTCCTTGCTCCTGGGAAAGTGCGGAGACCTCGTAGATTGCCGTGTTCCAGAATCCAGTGTCTCGCACTGCCCCTCCATCGAAATCCTATCGCTACATATCCAGACTAGCTCGCCAGCCCGGGCGGTAAGGCGGTACCTGCCAGCCCCGGAAGGGATTTAGCATTAGCCTTCGTAAGGCCTAAAGTTCTTGGGGGGCCGCTCACTGGGGGTTTCTAGTGGTGTGCCCTCGTCGGCGATCCGACCGAGCTGGGCCCTTTTTTCCTTCCTCTTTTCTCTCTCTCTCTCTCTCTCTCCCCCTCCCTCTCTCTCTTCTTTGCTTCCTAAAGCCCAGGCCAGGCCCAGGTGCCACCCATCTCCATCCTCCGACCATCTCGGGGGCCTTGCTTTCTTTTTTGGGGGCGGCCGGGCAGGCAGTTGACATCACTCCGGCTTGTTGTCTCGTCTGCTGTGTGATCTCCTGACTGACAGCAGCTTGATTGTGCTGAGCGGCAGAGTCACCCACCGGGGGGCGTTGTGACACGCAGAGAGGCGTGTGACGACAACGCACTAGTTCCATTGTGGGTCGATCTGTCGGCCCTCGTCCCTCTCTTGTCTTTCCTGAGAGAAAATACTACTACTGTGGTGTGTGTCATGGGTGAGGGTGACGATAGTGTGGCCCTGTGGTAGGAGGGATCCGAGACTTTCGGCGTCTGCTGGAAAATACGAGGCCGGCAACAAAAAGTGACAATGGGGCATGGTTGCTCGCCCACCTACCAGCCCTAGAAAGGGTAGCTTTTTGTACAGTGCTTCCTGTTCCCAGGGATTGACCGACTGGGGCACTCGTCTTTGTTTTCTCTCCCTCTCTCCCTCCCTCTCTGTCTCTCTCTTTTCTCCCCCGGATTCTTCTCCCCGGCTCGTTTATGCTGAATGCTTGGCAGATGCATGAAAGTCATTTTATCCCTAGCATACTGTACTCGAGGTTAGCGCTCCACACGGAGGCAGAGTTGTCATTGTGATGACGATAGTGATAACCAAAGCAACCTACCGCCTCTGCTCTCTCTCCAATCAATCAATTAAACAAGAGACGGACGGCAGGTTACGTAGGACTCTCTCTGCCTCTCTTCCACGATAGTCCTTACCCACCGAGGCAGGGCGGCCCAACACAGCCAGCATTCTCGGTGAGTGGTGAACAAAAACTCAGGCGGTGAAACACTCCGAGGCTGAACGGGGATTCGCCCCGAATGACAGGGCCAATTGAGCCTCTGACCAGGCGGCCAATGGAGGCGCGTGGCTTGGGGTGCCCGCTGAACCGGGGGCTCCCCTCCTCTGTGACCTCGCTTCATGTTTTAGCTGGGTGCCCGTTGGGCAAAGAGGACCCCTTCTAGCGCTCGTTTGGTGTTTGAGAAGGCTCTCTCATCGGTTCTCGTCTGTGCTCAGCAATGCTTAGCGAACTGTCAGAACTCAGTAGGGGGTTAAATTCTGTCCCACCACCACCATCACCACCACTACTTTGCATCAAGTTGTAGACAAACCATCTAGAGATTGAAGTTGCCAGATGTGGAAAAGAGAGGAAAGCACAATAATAGTAATAAAAACCAATGTTGGCAAAGGCAACTCTTACCGTGCCAATAGTACTTAGTACCTTGGCCTCCTACGTAGAGAATGCTGCCCCGGCAGCCCATCCTCCCTTACCACAAAACCTCCCAATCAAGAGAGAAGATCTATCTGTGTTTCTTGGGGCGCGAGCCCAAGTCATACTGGTCCACTTTGTAGAGTCTCTTGCGACTCGACTAAAATAATAATAATAATAATAACTTATGAACGATCTGACACAACACACAGCCCACGTTTGCAGGCTCTGGATTGCGAGCTCGCTTGCCCACTTGCACTGGATTGTTGCCGCCTGCCGGTGAGATCCCTCGTGCGAGCCCAGGTGAACGTTACCACGGTAGGGTATGAAACTTTATTACCCGCTCGTGCCGCTGCTACGCAGAGGTCTCCTCCTCCCTCTTTTCTTCCTTGCTGCTACTACTATGTACTATAGTATATACTGACCTAGAGCTAGTTCACCTCACCTCACCTCGATCACGTCCTGGGGGTCCCCGAAAAGAGCAACCTCGATTGTCAACCAGGTTGGGGGGCCTCGCCAGGTCTGGTGGGTCCGTCCATTGTGATTGGGTGATCGACGTTTGTGATTGTCAGGCACTCCCGCATGCCGAGGGCCCAGCAGAAGAGGGGGGGAGGGGAAAACGAAACAAAGAAGGAAAAAAAAAGAAGAAAGAAAAATAAGTTATGGGTATCTGAGGTGGATGGCTCGTATCTTCAGCACAATAATATGAACAAAACAGCAGCAGTCAGAAGTTCAGGAGCCAACACTGCATGTGCCATAGATAGATTGTTACAGGCCTGAGTGAGGTTGGTGCTACGTCTTGGCAAGTGATCCTTTGTCATCCCTGGGGATGGGTCTCCCTCCTCTCCTACATAGTACAATGTGTATTGCTGGGCGGCACTGTGCTTTCTTTGCTCCCTTTTCGAGGTCAAAGTTCAAGGTGGGGGGAAACCTTGAGCAGCAGAAGGAGGAATATGATCCACACTCGTCCTTCCCACGCACCGACCCGCCGATGTGGATCTCGCTGGTCGCCCAAAGTCGTTCTTTCCTCTCTCTCTCTCTCGCGCGCTGCGGGGCTTCAAGCTACAAGCTTCCCCCTCCCCGCTTCCTTCCTCTCGAGATATCAGATGGACAAACGCACGCTACTTGCGTGTTTCTCCCCCCTTCCCTCCCCCCTACTATGAGGTATTGCGCGAGGGAGAGAAAGCGGTCAAGTCAATCAAGTCTCTCACGGGAATCGAAACCCACGCCCCGTGCTGTGCTACTGCCGCGTGCGACGGCCAGCGTCCGGCATCAGCTTACAGAGCAGCCGCCGCTGGCGTAGAGTCACCACAGAAAGGGCCGACTAGGGAGTCTCAGCCGGGGTCGCCAAACCCAAATGGGAGCCGACAAATCAGGCCATTGATTTGAAAGCAAGGGGGGGACGGGGAGGGGATTTGACGAATGGATAAGTCGGGTAGGTAGTATGGAACCATAGTGAGAGGAGAAGGAGAGGCGGAAAAGAGAGAGAGAGAGAAGGGCAGTCTTGAAAGGTGCGTTTCCTCGCCTTTGTGGTGATGCTTACTTGGTGGGTGTTGGCTGACATTGCCGGCCCTCTCCCTCCCCCGCCCACCTTCTCTCTCCTCCCCGCGCCTCCCAAGAAATAAATAAATAAAGAGTACCCAAGGCGGTGGGAGCGCTAGACTGGCTCAGCAGCATTCACTATGCTAAGCAGTGATCATCGCTGGGCACTGCCTCAGCCCTATGCGCAGGGACCGGACCAGACCAACTACTGCGCAGCTCGTGTTCACGGGGCAAAGAATTGCTTCTCTCCTCCTCACCTCACCTCTCTATAGTATGCCAAGGGGGGGAGGGGGCCATAACGGTACTCTCACTTGCATACTCAAGTACTTAAAACCCAGTCCTGAAGCCTTGTCACCAGCTACAAGCCAACAAAAGCTGATGGGCGGGCTGACTGACCAAGCTTTTTCCTCTGGCGCATGAACGAGGCTTCTCGACTAATCGGATCGCCTGGCTGGGTGCTGATGCTGCTGCTGCACATGCATCTATCTGTTGTACTGTCCCCTCTCCATCATCAACACGAAACCAGGGCAAATGGAACACATGTTCGTCTCATGTGCCTACGTCCAGAAAAAGAAGAAAAAAAGCAGGCATGGGCGTGCCTTGCTAATTCAGGTTCCCAACTGCCGATCCAACAGGGTGGCCTCGAGAGGAGATCTGTATTCGCCCTGCGGCGTGAAGATGACTTGAGTGGGCTGTTGGTGTCTCCCACCAACACCGGCCAGGGCCAGGGCCAGGGCCACCCACAGAAAGACAGCTTATTTTTTTTCACCTTGTCAGAAGGCCAGTTCAAGGTGCTTAGGGGGGGGGGGGCGTCCAGCCACTCATCCACCAGGAGACAAGTGTTATGGTAGCACCTACTTGGGGCTCGACTGCCGCCAAGCTGGAGGAGATACATCACGATACAAAGCCCGCTATGGAAAGGTCTTCGGCATGGCTCTCCTCCTCCTCCTCCTTCCTCCTTTCCCCCCACCCTCGTTCCTCCCCCTTTACGGCCCCTCGTTGCCACTTGTCATCGACCGAGCTTCGAGACGGGACTGCTGACTAGATCCCCAACCCAGCCGGCCAGCCAGCCAGCCAGCCGGATTGTCAGACTGCATTTCGCCTGCCGGGGAAGGCGCATGGGAAGACTGACGAGAGCCCAGGCGAGGAGAGGTCGATGACAAAAGTTTTAGCCTCGCGGATTGACTCTTACCGAGTACTTTAAGTACTTACTCTTTCGGGCGTCGTCGCCTCTTAGCGAGGGGGGACGCAGATCGATCAGAGACACGCATACCGCCTCGTGGACACTAAGGTACGTACTTACAAACTACCCACCCCTCCATCTCCTCTCCATCTCACCCAATGCACGGCTGTACCTGCTGTACCTGCTGTGTGTACTTTGGGGACGACGACGCAATCCAGGCATGGGTGCATGCATGTCTTGGATGCCATTTTCCGCCGAGTTGTCCTGTGGTATGTGTACGGTGGTACTGCTAGGTGGCACCGGGTGTTTTGACCGAGCACAGGCGGAGATAGACCTTTTTTTTTTATTAAAAAAAAAAGAAAAACAAAAAAAAAATCATTTTCTTTTCTTCTTCGGGCTACCACCCCCCCCCCTCCTTATCCCGCTGGCTGGCTAGACTCTCATCACAGTTTGCGCAACCTCTTACGGTCGGACCTGTGACAGCTGTCAGGAAACACCACCACCCAGGTTGGAACCATCTTCTGCGGACCATCACCGACTAAGGTTATTGTACTACTAAAGTAGGCGATAACAAACCCCCCCCCCCCCAAAGCTCCTACTGTACCAAAGCCCCGGAGCCGTTGATCCGCCACCTGTCTCTATCTTTGTCTGCTTCCGTGATAGATTAGCAAAGATAGGGCCTTGCAAAGCAGATATCGTTTCTCCCTTCAGGGTTCTCCAGTCCAGCTACTCCCTCCTCCCCCCTCGGCACCTCCTCCGTAGGATGAGCCAAGAAGAAGGGAAGAAGGGAAGGAGTCCTGGTCCTGGTCCTGGTCCTGTCAGATGTCCATCTGTTCGGTCGTCTTTCCCATAGACAAGGGGTGACAGGCCACGGACCATACGGCACCCGTTTGCGAGTCCACCTTTTAACCAGAAAAGGGCTATTGGACGAGGGAACTAGTGAATTGTACTGAGTCGACGCTTGCGTATGGGGATGGTCGACACATGAATGGCACGCTGTGCGGCGTCTACGGAACAGAGTAACTAGTTAACTGCATTGAGTACCTAGTAGTAGTAGTATGCGTGTGAGTGGGCTTCGTGGGCCCCCTTTCTTGTTTTCTCTCTCTCTCTCTCTCTTTCTTTCTCTTCTAAAGCACATACACACACACACACACACACACACACCATATAATACATACTACTACTACTGTATATAATGAGTAGTACCATAATAGTAGTACTATGTACACACCACCTCGGTGCAGACCCTGTACAAAGTCCACGCACGCCCGCGGAAATAAAATCCAGGTCCCGAGTGCCGAGGGCGGCGGGTCAGGCGCAACGCCCGCTCTTCCGCAATGTGTTGTCGACCGAGCTCGCCGAGATCTCCTGCGCACAAAAAAAAAAGAATGGGGGCTTCTCAAGACGCACGCCATTGGCGGGACTTTAGGACGCGGGTAAGTAACAATTTTGGTTTGCATACACAAGGGGGGAAAAAAAAAGAGGAGGGTGTCGTAGCATGGGCATGGATGGCATGCAGGTGGTTAAACCCCCCCCCCCCCTCTCTCTCTTCCCCTAAATGGTACCATTATAAAATGATTACGGAAGGTGTCCTTGCGGGCTTCGCACAGAGAAAGAAAAATCCGCAGGAGGGAGCCACCGGTGGCGAAAGGAGAACTGACATCTCATGATAAGACGGACGGACGCATGACGATGGAAGAGAATAAGAGGGAGAAAAATAAAAAAAATAATAACAAGAAGGTAGAATATGGTGTTGGTGTCGTTTTCGTTATCGCCATCCTCCACCACACACAAGGGCCTGAGTCAAGCCCAGGGACATAGTAAGTACCATAGGAAGAGGGAGAGAGGCCTGGATGTGTGTGTGTGTGTGGAGAGGGATCTGGAACCTGGTGGAGGCGCTGGAACAGGATATCGGAGGAAATGGGAAGAGACATGTCCCATCTCGTCATGTCAAAACTTGGTTTTTTTTTGTTCCCCCTTCCCCCGCCTGCACCTTTTTTCTTCGAGATCGACCGGGGCGTCCGACATGGTTATGTCCCGTCCCGCCCGCCATGGCTTTTTCCAATATTTTTAGACACGATGATGCCGTCTGTTTGAGATCCTAGTTTAAATCCGCTCATATATGTACTTTATATTATCAATTCGTGAGTTTGAGAATATGATCTTCCATCTTGCAAGACTCCTTGCCCTTGCTCTTATTCCCCTACGGATTTCGCAGAGACAGGCACAGTCCGAAAGCGCGAGAAGAAGAGAAAAGGCGTGACAAACCAGGTTCAAATCCTCTTGTGGTATTATCAAGCAAACGCGGCGGGGCTGGGTCCTTTAGGGTGGGAGGGTAGCAGAGGGGTGGTGGTGTGTACTGTACACACACGCACGCACTTTTTGGGACTGATCACTGCAGCTGATCCCGCAGGTACCGGCTTGTACCTGTCTCAGATTGGAGGGAGGGGGAAGAATATGCGCGGTGCTGATCCACCGCACTCTCTCCCACAGGCGGGCGCCCCAAAAAGCACGACGCCTGGGGCTGGCGGCCGGTCGGGGTGCACGAAACGATCTGCGGTCGCTCACCTCATCAGCCCGACAACAACTCCTTCTCTTTGACAGGTTGGGCGGCGGGTGGCCCTGTGGTGTCAAATGGGAGGAACAATAGCCGTGCGATGTTCCTCAAGACTTTCCTTCCAGGCGAGCGAGGATAGAGAGGTGGTGTGGTACAATAATGGTTATTTCCCTCTCTCTCTCTCTCATCAGGAGGACCCTGATAAAAAGATGGTCGACTGGATTTTTTTAATAAAAATTGTTTTCGATCCCATGTACCCTGTGGCCACGCAGTGTCTAGGTAAGGGGCCAGTCCGATCACAAGTTCTGTGCGAATCTTACTCCTCCGGCTTCCCACCTCTCGTCTCGTCTCGACAAGCGAGGCCTCGGGGCTCGAGTCCCCCTTTGTCCTCGCCTCTTTTTTTCCCTCTTTCTTTCTGAACATCGATTGAGGCCTTTCCAAGATAGGACAGGGAACAAAAAACAAACGAAAAAAAAAAAAAGCCCCCGTCGCTTCTTGGCGTCCTCGAGGGGTGGAAGGAAAGGAAAAAGAGATAAAGAGAGAAAAACACACACACCAAAAAACGCCCCTATCACATTTTGTTCCAGTCCGGTGATCAAAAGCCATTTCAGCCTCGAGATCAAAGTCCAACCAGCCACAGCTGGAATCACTGTACGTATTGCACTGTATCGAGGTAGTATCCACCCCTCCCTTCTCTTTCTCCCCACCCCCGAAAAGAGCGAATACAGCTGGGGTGCTCCCCGGGCGGGCTTCTCCAGGGAAAGACGACGACTCGATCGCCCACTGCAGCTCGGCCGATAGAGGCAGAAGAGGGCAGAGAAGGGACCCACAGCGCTGTCGTGCAACCGCTGCAGGGCCAGCCCGTCCCGCGCCATACCATCAGACGGCACAAGCGAATGGGCCATCCCGTCCTTTCCGCCTGTCCCTTCCTTACATAAAATGTAACAAGGGCTCGACCAAAATGTTAAGTAAAGTACTGTAGTAAGGAGAGCACGGATAGGAACTGAAGTGGGCACTTTGGGGAGGGGGGGGGGTCGTTCCATCTGCCCTGAGACGCTATAAACAGAATTTCTACTCTTCTTCTCTTGCGACGACGGCGCGTATTCCAGCAACTCCTCATATTGGATTCCCCAAACAATACTCGGGGTATGAGATCTGAGGCGTTTTACAGTAGGCGAAGGGAGAGAGGGGGCAAATTTACCCACGTCGCTCGGAAATCCATAACAGCAGGGGGGTGGCCCAGCCAGTGCCAGCCTCAGGTTGCTATGCTTGTCGCGGTAAATACTTATTACCATAGTACTATGTACTGTTGGGAACAGCACGTGGCGGGCCGTGGCGCCGCTAGACCTTGTTTTGAAACGCCGCATATTCATCATATGAATAAAAAACCACAAATATATACATATACTTGGAAAAAGAATTCACATACTCTTTTGTACTGCTCAGCATTGACTGTCGGGAAGAGAGGGAAGTAGCTTGCCATACGAGTGTAGTAAGTGGTTGTGACCAAAAACAAGAACCAACTAAATAATACATACTTCCCTCTTGTTCACGCTGGCCCAGCTAGAAATGATGGATGCTCCGTCCTGCGAGCCATTACGTCGTAGCGAAACTGAAGTTGAAGATTTCGCAATGTTCTCTTAGAATGAATAGCAATGCGCAAAGCTCAAGATTAATCAACATGGTCAAGTCCGTGACCTGTGGCTGAAACAACACCCCTCTGTTGATCCTCATATGCCGTTGCCCAAGTACTCGGTATGCTGGCGGGCTCAGCCGGGTTTACGCAGTGACTGACGACGACGGAAATGTGGGTACGAGACAACGTGAGGGCGGTGGTGGTGGAGGCGTTCGCTCATGGACACACACGGCCATATCCCAACGTTGCGATGGATGAGGGGCGAGCTTAGGTGGTCCATGTCTCTGTTAAAGATGGCCATCTTGGAAAACGTAGCCATGTGCATGATTGATGCCCCCAGCGGGTAATTAGCACCCTTGTCAACAGCTCGGCTTCGTGACCACTTCGACAGCTTGGACGGTTGTCTTGCCGTAAGGAAGAGAAAAGGAGAATAAACAGACCTTATAACAAGAATATCGAAGGTGTCCGCATAGCTATATAAGTACTCTTTGCTAAAAAGGCCCTCCTGGGCCGAAGGGTCTATGAAAGGCAGCCTGTCCTTATTCATCGACCCATCAGGACCAAAGACCCTAATCTGGAAAGCCATGCCTAGTCTAAACCGGTCCATCCTTTGCTCTAAAAACTTACGAGCTCGGTTACATCGCGTCTTCAAAAGGAAGCCGTTCCCCCTCATGGTGGACAGTATTGCAGGCTCATGGGCGATGATGGCTAGACGGGTCGTGAGCCCAGTGCGTATGGACACTGGGGATGGTCTGCCCCCCGTAGTCAGTCTTGTCTGTGAACAAGCTTCCGGCTAGACGGGTAAGACCAAGACGTCAGGATATCCCAAGATTTGACTTACGTGGTCCGGTAGCGCTTGGGCCGTTCCTCTTCAGGTCTCTTTATGGGTCATGGTGTCGATCTTGACACAGTAGGTCATGGGACAGGCGGGACAAAAACAATAGTGAGTAAGTAGAGAGAGACATCGCTGACTCTTTTTTTTTTTTTTTTTCAAGACTTGATCATGATGCTGCTTAATGTGACTGTGTGGTAGGTAGTATGTGGCGGAAATCCTTAAAGTATCAGCTGGACTCTCATGTGTTGGGTAAATCGTCAAGACTCAGTAGCATGGTCAGCAGTATGTGGATTTCTTTTGCGAGTAGAAGTGCAACACGGGATATTGAGACAAAATAACCTGTCAACCATGGATTATGTTGTCTCCGGAGTCTCTGTTCGGGGAAGCCTAGAGTTTTTGAGGCAACAAGCCTCGCGCAAACATGCTCTAGGCAAATGCTCCAAACTCCTCTGACTTGCTTGCAGTATTTGTGTTTGATCTTGGGCATATACTCTATATCAATAGCACTTACTTGAATATCAAAACAAAAGGAATGACATGTACGTTTGATAGGTTTCCTGCGGGGGACTTGTTTGCTAGATGGCGTGCCAACAAAGGGTTGCTGGGAGATCAAGTATCAAGCCAAGTGAACAGGCACAAACATGTAGTCTGAGTAGTGATGCTGGTATAAATTCGCACTACAAAGGGCATTCAGATCCAGCAACATGCAATACAAAGTCCATAGGGCACCAGTCATCCTTCCACCAAGCCCTAACAACCACCGGAAGAGTCTAGGCTTCATTCGTGGCCCAACGATGCACCCACATTTGAGACCACCCGCAAAGCAGCAGCAGCAGCAGCAGCACCACCACCACCACCAAACACTGTCCAACGCAGCGCTGCTAAAAGAGCTCACGGACCGCAAGGACCGCTTCGATACCCGACTCTTCCGGCATGTCACCTCCGTGATGCCCTGGCATCCGGTCTACGGCTTTCCACCGCAAGCCCCCTTCACAGTCATTCTAGGCTGGGAGCAAGATACTCGGCAGACCTCCGGACCACCTGCCAGCGCTTCTCGTCAGCAGACCATGGCGCAAGACAGCCAAGCTGATGGTTGGCCCAGCCCTCGTAGCGCTCCCCCTGCAACAGGCTCATGGGACGTACGAGGCGACGCTGCCGGGAATGGCAACGACCATGATCTCGGCTCCGTTGCTGAATACAGTCCAAAGGGCGCTGTTCCCACCGCTGTTCCCACCGCTGTGGTGATCCAGCACTTGTCACGACTCCTCCAGGACGCCCTTCAGTTCTTTGAAGACTGTGGCCAACAACATCGCACCGACGTCGAGAACCTGGCCTATCTGGACGTGGAGTGTCGCAACAAGCTGTGGAGCAGTCTGATGGCCGCGAGACTCAAGGACAGCGAGTTACACAAGCACCTGTTCATGAATCTGGCGCTCGACGTCGAAGGTCACATCCAGCGGGCTTTGCGATCTGCCGAAGCGGGCATGGAGAGTGAATGTGACGATCAAGACAAGCACGAAAAGAGTCAAAAGGCCGCTCACGAGCTGAGAATCTTGAGAGCGAGGTCGCGGAGGGTCACCGAACTCCATGCAGGGGCATCGACAAGCTTCAACAAGTTCAATGCCATGGTGGACGAGATAAATATGATGGTGGAAGGGATGAAGATACTGGAGGGTGACAACGGCGATTCTCCTGAAGAATAAAAGGACAAGATACCCAGGGGTTTGCTTCTCAAGAGAAGTAGTGGTGGTGGCGGCGGCGGCGGCGGCGATGGACCTCGAGACGTGGAGAGATCGCTTGAGAAGGGCACTGAAGGGAAGAGCCTGAGATGCGAGACAGCGATTGGCGGCCTGCTCAGCCCTTCAGTCGCCCACTGTCTAGTTGGTTTGGGACGTCGAGGCAAATTCATTTGTGCCTTTTCTTTCACGCTCCGAATTCGGCCTCATTAAAAGCCAGCACTGCGCAGGTTGTAGCCAAGAAAGCATTGCGATGGCGTTTCTCAGAGGTCACTCGGCCTGGATGGCCATGAGTTGGCTGGCAGGAGCGATGCTTTTTCATTCCTAGTTTCAATGCTTGACAACGGCGTTCAGCAACTTCTCTGGTGACGCCGTGCCCTCGCGGCAAGATAACTCTTCCTCAAAATCACGGTCATGTCCTCATGCCTCGGTTCCACACGCTTCACCTTGGAAGACTGTCAGCGTTCGGTAACTCAATGTTAGGAAATCATACGACTGTCAACACCATCAGCTGGCAAGAGATGTCGCTGATATTTGAGGAGACCATGGCCACCAGAAAATGCCCGAATATGTACTTTGTCATAGGTGATCATCAGACTCTGGTAGTCATTGAATGCTCGCTGAACAACACCTAAGGGGACAAGATCTATGAATAGTTGTTCATGAAGATGTCAAGACCTCAGGGTCATGGAAAGAAGAGAGCACGGGGAGGTTGTTGATCAGCGCCAGATCGAATAAAGGTGTCAACGATTGAGAAGGCGAGCGGGAACTTGACAGTTCAAGAGACATCAGGACGCAGATGGTAGGCCAGGACCTTTGAGCAGAGCGTTGTTCTCGGGTTTAAAAAGGGCGCAGTTCTTCGTTCTGAACGTCTTGTATTGGAATGGAATATCAAGATGCATGTGAAAAGGCAAAGAATACAGTATGGAAAAGTTTTGTATTCGAATCGAGCTAATAGCGGCCAGCTGCGTACGTGGTGGGTGATCGCGATAAAGTAGTAGCAGAAGAAGGCCTTCCAGATCCATTTAATGGCCGGTCGTCGATTGGTGGCCGCTTGATTGACTGCGAGAAGAACACACACCAATTATGGAGAGAGCGCAACACATGAGTGAGGGCCAGATTGGTCCAAGACGCTCTCCAGATCCCCCATACCGCATCATAGGTCGTTCAAAATTGTTAGTAGTATCCTTCTTCGAGCGGATAGATTGTGTACCACTGACCTTGGGAAAAAAGAGGTTGAAGCGCCACCGCCCAGAGAATGATCGGAATTGAATGATGAAGTCTTCCTCCCACAAGGGAAGGTCGACGACACGCCACCCATTGCGCTCCAGCTTGTCGTCGCAAGCAATCCCGGCAGTGACCCTCCCAGAGGAACGACTGGACTGAAGCCCCGCGTGAACAGAGACAGCCAGCGCCCTGCATTTCTGATGCCAACTGCGGAGGTGAGATCACCTCGTGCCGTCACCGGCAGGACCGTCAACACTCGGCGCGCGCCCGAGGGCAGACGCTGAGTGATCAGGCGGCCAGGCAAAGCCTGACCCTTGGGACATACTCCGAATTTCTCACATGCCAAATTTTGACGCCGTGAAGGCTTGAGAGATGTGCTTGCGCAAATCTCTCCGTTTGTAGCATAGAAGGGTAGCGTTGAGGGCGGTGACGCTTGAGAGGAAAAAAAAAGAAGAGAAAGGAAAACAGAGACAAGCAGAGTCGCGTCTTTGAATTTTGATGTTGGAGTCATAAATCGGTGTGCCTGCGGCTCAAGCTTTCACAGCCAATCAGGGTGCCTGGTGACGGCCGCTAGGTGGCGTACCGACAGGGGCCCCCCGGCCCAGAAGTCAGGGTCCATCCTGCTGCTGCAGAAGCCACGCTGATAAGATAACAAAAATCGCTGGCCAGGCCGCCCCAGTTTCCCCAGATTCATCAAGAAATAGATGCGCCTTGCCATCCTGACAACGTTTATTCCTTTTTGGAATTTTCATTAACTTGCTGTTGCTCTCGTCGCCTTCACTCACGCCAAAGATGTCTGCATTTGGGAAGCACTGCCGTTCTCGGTAGTGCGTGGTATCACTCTTCTTCCTCTTGTCTTTGTTCTTTCTCACTTTTGGTCCGACTCACTCCAACCTTGATCATTTTAACTGGACAGTAAAGTCGAAAAGCCAGTCATGGCCGTATCTGCTTTCGACTTGCCTCAGGTCTGGCAGAAGCCTGCCGCTGATGAACTGATCGAGTCCCTTCGACAACTCCGTGTCGAACCTCCAATATGGAACCTGAAGGTCTCTCGGGCTGAAGTTCTGAAGCAGCAAGACATCACAGGGCAGCATCGAAGGGAAGTTGCGGCTTACTTGTCCACAATCATTAAGAGCGAGCTGGCGTGGATAGATGAGGAGGAGGATAGGGAGATCATCTGGACGGAGGCGAGTAAAAGGTTCTCGGAACGCTGCGGACGGAGCGGTAAGGCCCTAAGCACTCCCTTCAGGGTTGTTCGTGGAGGACCACTTGCTCACCCTCCTTGTCTTAGCTATGGGCGAGATCACTCGACGGTGGCCCTTCGAGGGGGACGGATACCAACCCTTTGATCTCATCGTTAGGGAGCCCCCTCTGACTGGTGATAACCTCGGGCTGAAGACGTGGGGCTCGTCTTATGTACTTGCACAGATGTTGCACACCGTCGGCGAGACTTCCTTGTCACATCTGCTCGGCAACAAGGTCAGCCAGGCTAGGCCATCGGTCTTGGAGCTTGGGTCTGGGACGGGTCTTCTTGGGCTGGCCGCTGCAGCAATCTGGAGAACACATGTCATCCTTAGCGATCTCCAGGAAATCATGCCCAACCTGTCTCACAATGTTGGTCAGAACCGTGACATGATCCAAGAGCGAGGTGGCAGTCTGGACGCCGGCGCTCTAACTTGGGGTGGGGATGAAGACGAAGTTGATCCTGTTCTGTTCGATGCCAAGAATCATTTCAAGATCATCATTGTTGCCGACCCGCTCTATGACGACGAGCATCCCGGTCTCCTGGCCGGTGCTATCAATGAGCAGCTTGCTTTCGACGCAGACGCCAGGGTCATGGTCATGGTCCCTCAGCGCGATGCCGCCACAATCAAGCTTCTTTCCTCGTTCAGAACAGAGATGGCCTCGAAGTCGACACCGCTCGTCTGCTTAGAGGAGAGCGTTGTCGCGGGTCAAGATGATTGGGGCGGCGACGAGGACGAAGAAGCTGGCTACGTCAAATGCTGGCTAGGTATATTTGGGAGAAGCTTAGGATTGTGATAGACCAACCTACTACGTTCGTACCCATCGTCAAGCTGCAGATGTCAAGAGCAGGATGAATCACACTTCTGGAGGTCAACAAATATAGCAATTGCAAAACTGCCCAGAGCGAGCGACGCGCCAAGGTAGAAGAAGGCTATCGTCGATATGGGTGTCACTCAGGAGTACCCGTCGATCATATTGTCCCGATGGGGGAGTTATCCAGCACGTTTACGAGCATGTGTGCTCGCGACGCGTTCATCAACACCATCACCGTCACAGAAAGCACGCCACCCGGTTGAAAAGGAAAGAGAAAAGTCAGAGTATTGTAATAAATTCTAGACGAAAATCATCTTGGATTGATAACTATAAAAGCATCGACTATCTTAAGAAGAAAAAGACGTGGAAAAGAAAAGAGCCAAAGGCTCCTAGAGGTCAGGATTGAACATACAGCTGCCTATAGTGGCTATTGCACACAAGGGACCGTATCTTATAGTGCACGTGGGATTTGGAGTCAACCACCTCGACCACTTAACACTACGTGCACGGCCGTTGGTTCGTAAGTGACAGGATGATTGTTGGATTGACTCTTCTAGAAGCCATTGCAGCTTAACCAAACAATTTCGGTGCGGCGAAGTAACCTAGCTGGTCCTTGGTCCCTCTGCCGCAACCTCGAACCATCAAATTGCCGCCTCTCCCCCCATTTCAGTCATGTCTATATGTTAAATCATGCTCCCGCGTCCTGTCAAAACTCTTTTGATATTGAACCCTAGACTGAGTCTGCCGGACCCGAGGCAACTAAGCGCCTCTCATCTCGCATCCTCAAAGTGCCCAATCTCATCAGCCAGCTTGCCCCCGTCATCTACCCCCCGTCTAGAACTCAGCGCTGCCAGGTATTGTTCCCGCAGCTTCCTCGCCCTGACACCGGAGCAGGTATCCCTCGTAGCGCCAGCAATAATGTTGCCCTCGAAGAGCATGCCGACGCTCTCCAGCGGGACGCCTTTTGTTTCTGGCACGCAGAATACTGCATACACGAGCATCACGACGCAGCACGCACCGAAAAGCAGGTATGTGCCGAATGTGATGTCCCCGAGCATGATGGGTGTGAGCTTGGCGATGACAAAGTTGAAGAGCCACTGTGTCATGAGAGAGGCTGCCATGACCAGGGAGCGAACTGGAGGGGAAAAGGGGAAAGGGAAGTTAGCCTTTGTCAAAACGTGGAGTTTTGATGAGAAAGGGAAAAATTACTCACCATGGTTGGGAGAGCACTCAGACGCCAAGATGAATGGGATCGGACCCCAGCCAAATGAGTAAAACACGACGAAGAGGTAGACGCAGATAATGGCGAAAATGTTGTTTCCCGACAGCGACTTGTCAGTGGGATGAACGGCCTGGTTGATGCCGATGTAGAACATCGCAAAGGCTTGCCCTGCAGCTCCGCAGATGAGTGACCACTATATGAGTACGGGGCAGGCGTTAGCTGACTCATGTGTGCCACAACTACTTAACTAGTGAGTGAAAATCGAGTGGGCGAACGCAACGTACCTTTCGTCCGGCCTGTTCAACACCAAACATCAAAGCAAGCGCGGTAAAGACCACCTTGACGACGCCATAGATACCTGTGGCAAAAAGACCTGCTGATGAGCTCGACAGGCCCACGCTTTCAAAGATTTGTCTGCAGCAGCATAGGTCAGTCAGTACACTACAAAGACAAGATGGTGACAAGTGAGGCTTTTGCTTACGGGCTGTAGTAGTTGATGCTGTTTGTCCCAGTCCACTGTTGCCAGAACATAAGCACCACCCCAAGACTGGCCTGGTAAAATATCTTCTTGCTCGAGCAAGCTGCCCTGGCCTGCATGCCGAGGGATAACTTCTCCTTGCCCTCAAAGTCGGCGACGATCTCGTCTAGCTCCTCCTGCAACGCAGAGTCGTCCTCCGGCAGGGCACGAACGTGCGACAGGGCGCGCCTGGCCTGCGAGATGCGGTTTTTCTCGACGAGCCAGCGGGGAGACTCGTTCTGGAAGGAGACGAGGAGAAGCAGTAGGCCCGGAAGCATCTGCAGGGCGAAGGGGATGCGCCATTGTGCCGAATTGGTGGGCTCAGTGATCTGTTTGGAGATGCCGTAGTTGATGAAGTAAGAGATCATGATTCCAGTCACGTTGAAGAGTTGCATACTGTATGTTCTTGTGTGTCAGGATAGCTCGTGTAGAGAGAGAGAAGGGGGGGGGGCTGGGAAGAGGGGAGTCACAGACCATCCAATGCAGCGCCCTCGGATTTCTCGATTCGCATTCTCGCCAATATAAGTCGGCACCACAGCGGAGATGAGACCCACGCCAAAGCCACCGACAAATCGTCCTACGTAGAGCTGAGCAAGATCCGTGGTGCCGATGGCGCAACAAGTTTGTATGATAGAGCCGGCCAGGAAGACGAGGTCGGCCAAGATCAGAGACCACTTGCGGCCGCTGTGCTGAAAGTCAACAGAAGGTCGGCAACACCCAAAGAGATCATTTTGATAAAGAGCACGGACAGAGAGAGAAATAAAAGAGACTAACATCTTATCACTGAGCCAAAATGAAGCAGCGGCGCCAAAGAAACAGCCTCCCTGAAGAATAGAGACGATGTTGCCCTGTAGATTGGCGTACGAGGCGCTGTCGGGGTCAAGGTCGAATGAGTGTTGAAACGACTTCATGGTGAGGACTCCTCCGATGAGACCAGTGTCCCAGCTATCATGTCTTGTTAATAATCACCACGATCGAGCCAGAAGGGCAAATTACAGCACTGCAACTCACCCAAAAAGCATGCCTCCAAAGGAGGCCACAGCGGTGAGGACATAGGCCCGCCTGTGAGCCTGCACGCCGTCCCAAATACTTTTGGGGGAAACCACCATTATCGGCGACGAGTGGGACGGCATGATCAGAGGTGTCTCTTCAGTAGGGTCAGAGATCTGCGTGTTAGAACTTGAGGGTGTTGATCCCTCAGCGAGGTGAGGACGAGCACTACTCATAATCTTCTTCATGTGTGTCTAAGAGTGTTGAGGATGAACAAACAGAGCTCATCTTCAATTTAAAAGAAAAACCCCCTATTGACAGATGCTCAGCGGGAGAATGAATTCCCGACTAGAGACTTCTGATGGGGCATGCTACCCAGGCATCTGCTACATGAAAGTATTGTGCCTCGGTGGTGGCTCCGCCGAGAAGATGCTGTGGTGGAGGCCCTGACGTGATGGTCTCCCCCGCATCCCCAGAGTGCAGTGGGTCTGGGGAAAGAATAGGCGTCGTACGGTGCTGTTTGTTTGGTGACGATGCTGCGCCTTGAAATTGTGAGGAGATCTGCGGCAGAAATTTCTTGGCTCCAGCCATTCATTTACTACAGTACTCCTTTTCCCATTTCAATGTCTCGCTCAGGACTTTGTCAATGATCGACTGCAGAAGATATACTTTCATGATGGAAAAAATTCCATGATGAGCAAATCGGTCCCTGTGGTCGCAGCTCAATCGTTTTGAGCGATGGACCTTCGCGATAAGAAACCATTGCCACCTGTGCTATGGCCTCCAGGCCCACATACCACGCACTGGCCATCAAGCCTGCCACCCAATTACTCTCATATAGGATGTAAGCACTGGCTATATAGCCTATAGACATTTGTGCGCCACATTGCGGGCCAGTCTGCACCCACGCCCCTTGAGCCCTGCTGTCTTAGGGGCCAGTCACGCCAGTGCCTCCAGCTTTCCTGTCAGCATCGCGAGGAGGCGAGCTCAGTATCGTTGCTGCAATGATGCGTGCTGGCAGTGATGACCATGCCAAGAGTTCAGTTTAGCACACATACGCATTAGTCAATTCGTTGCATAATTTCTCTTTTCAGGGCGACCGAAGAGTCATTTATCTTCCAGGCTCCCTTGAGCTTTCTTCTGAGACAGGTGGACCTGTCGAGATGATAGTGAATTCCGAAGCATTGTGCGCGTCGATCCAAGTTCACGATCCCACGTGCCAGTTTGAGACAACAAATTTCGGTCCTGGAACCATTGACCGAAACGCGACAGGAACGGGAAGTCTGATAATGGATTTATCTGCTTGCTCGAGTATGTATTGAGTCTGAATTGTGGTGAAGGTATTACAACCAAAGTAAAGGAAGCGCTGCTCAGACCAGGTCCGAGAAGAAGAAAAGGCAAAGGTGGCCGGCCGTATAACGTACAAGACATGCTCCCGTGCTCCTAAAATTGTTCATCAGGTCATATCATGGGCCTCGTCCTCACGCGAAACGGACCGGTGTCGACCAGAGCTGCACTGGCTCTACTAGATGTGCTCTGCCAAACAGCTGATGTCTCGTGCGCCCGCTTGTTTATTGTGTCTTGAAGAGAAGGATGGCGCAGTGGCCAAGGTAGAAGTATATGAAGTGCTTGGTTTCTGTTACACTGTCAGCCCGTCTGTTCGCCGGAACCCGACCTCGTGTGTGCTGTTCGAGCACAGACCCATGAGGCGGAGAAGAGAGGTTGGCAGGTAAGGCCTCAGCAGACAAGCGTACCATGAGTGACAAAGCTTCCAAAGTTGCGGCCCACGATACAGTGCCATGTGGGTCCCTTTCGATCGTCGAATGTCTTCTTGATGTGTTGCGCAATGTCCTGAGATCATGCTCTTGTCAACCACCGTATTATTCAGACCTGGGGAGGAAGAGCGTGTCGTCTTCGTGAGGGCCTGAGGGCACTGAGCCAAGGCGGGAGGGGGTTCGGGGATGTCTCGAGGGTCTTTGGTTGATGTGTACCTTCTCAATGGTGAACTTGGCCATGGCCTCCTGAGCTATCCAACCTTGTCAACAAACGGGACGGTCTATTGCATGTACGAGACGTTGACGAGCCCACTTACCCACTTCGACAGCCTCCTGCGACATCTCCTCCGTCTGATAACCTAGCGTCAGCCTCAGGGAGTGTAATCTTGGACAATTGAGAGCCTCACCATATCAGCACTCTTAATCTGAGGTACGAGCTTCTTATCCCCAGCTCCGGGAGACGTTGGGCTTGCTTCGACCATGGCTGTCGAGGGTTCCTTGGAGTTGGTAGAGCTGAGATCGGCCATGTTAAGCAGTTGAGCAATCGAAGCAGAGGGAGGAGACCAGAGGCATGCCCAGGTGGACGTCGAGAAGGAAGACAGATGGGTAGGGAAACGCTTGGTCAAGTGCCGGCAGCCCTAATGTCGTGCTAAGTCGCGAGTGGATCGAAGAGGGGAACGTCGTACCTTTGAATTGCTGGCAGGAGCACAGTATGTTCAACCGTGCATGTAACAACAGAGAGAAGGAGTGGGTGTAGTGCGTGGTCGTCAACTTCTTATTATTCACCGTAGGATCAATGTTTTGGATCCAGCCTCAGCAGCGTTGCACAAAGCAAAAGCAACACCAAGGATAGTCGAAATGAAGACAGACCCCTGAAAATGAGGCTACGTGCGGCAGGCAAAAGCAACCTCGGGTGCGGGAAGCACTTGCAGGGAGGTCTGGCTGCCGCTCTTGCATTAAGCAGGGCTACCAATCACTTGCTTCTGCTTCGCTAAAGACCCGCTGAAAATTTCTGGTGGACGCCTCGTCTTTGGTCCCTTCCTCGCTTTTTTTTCTTCCTCTCCTTCTGTCCCATGCTGCCATCTACATCAACCTTTTTAATCCAATACTCAACGACTGCAGCCTGCATCACGAAGAATTGTCTGTACGACTGAGAGTTCTAGAACTACGCAATCTGTTGACCAGATGTGCGCTGCAGCCATGGAGTCGTCGCGGCTGTTCGTCAAGAACCTGCCCCCAACTATCAACGAGGCCGACTTTCGGAAACACTTTTCGACAGGCGGTCGACAGGTTACTGATGTCAAGTTGATTGCTAAGAGGAGGATTGGCTATGTCGGCTACAAGACGCCTGAGGAGGCTGCTAAGGCCGTCAAGTACTTCAACAAGTCTTACATACGCATGTCAAGAATATCTGTCGAGCCGGCCCGGCCCATCTCAGACCCTGCCCTGCCCACCCCACGCACGACCAAACATGTTGCGGGCCGGCTTCCTACACCAGATCCCGAGCCAAAAGCGAAGAACGATATCGAGGCGGACAGCAAGAAAAGGAAGAGAGAGGACCTGGATCCAGCCGATCCCAAACTGAAAGAGTATCTCGATGTGATGCGCCCGGGCCAGACGACTTCCAGCAAACTTGAGGGTATCCTTGGGGAACCTGCAGAAGAGGCGGATGCTGCATTGCCAATCGTACCCGTGGATGCTGAGAGTGACGACGAATACGAGGAAATTCCGGCTCACAAGTCGAAGCGTCAGAAGGAGGATGTGCAACACAAAGTCCCCTCTGCTCCTCCACCACCAGCAGCAGCAGCAGCAGCAGCCAGCTCCGCCGGTGATGTTTCGCAGCCAGCAGCTGAAGACGCATCCAGGGAGCCAGAGCTAGCTGACGCCACAGATGATGACTGGCTGAGGTCACGCACCAACAGATTGCTCGACCTGGTTGATCCTGATGACCCAGCAGCTCTGGCCGCGGTCGCATTGCATCCAGGCCAACAGCCTGCTGAGACTACTGGCCCCTTGCCATCCGAAGACACCGATATGATCGACGCCGGTGCAGAGCCGGAGTCGCCTCATGAGCCAGTCACAGAGCAAGCAGATGGGGACAGTGTAACAGAACAGGTCCGTCGCACAGCGAGGCTGTTCGTCCGAAACCTACCTTTCAAGGTTACTGAGGCTGAGCTCCGAGACCATTTCTCCAAGTATGGCGATGTTGAAGAAGTGAGCCCTCCCTCCCCTTCTGTCTTCCCTTCCTCCCTCCTTTCTTCTGTCCTTCCATGTGATGAACCCCAGATAGGGACAACTTATGCTCAAAGCATTTGATGAGAACCTGGGTCGAGTATTTTAGTAGATGCTTCGCTCTTCTGAGCACAGGACATGTTGTTTGTTTATGCTTGGGAAAATAAGCTGCCAAGAATTTCTTGCTGACTTGAACTATAGCTCCACGTTCCCGTCGCTGGCTCTGGCCAAGGTAAGGGATTTGCTCACGTTTCCTTTGCGGATCCAGAATCCGCCATTGCCGCCTTGCAGGACGTCGATGGCAAGCCTTTTCAGGGCCGCCTCCTCCATGTCATCCCTGGTCAGCCCAAGAAGGATCATCAGTTGGATGAGTTTGCCATTTCACAGCTGCCCCTGAAGAAGCAAAATCTGCTGCGCAAGAAGGCTCAAGCAACAACGAGCACCTTCAATTGGAACTCGCTGTACATGAACCAAGATGCTGTGCTCGCCTCAACAGCAGATCGGCTTGGCGTGTCCAAATCAGAGCTGCTTGACCCTACATCGACCGATGCTGCTGTGAAACAGGCTGTAGCCGAGACACAAATCATCACAGATACCAAGAGCTACTTTGCCACCCACGGCGTGAATCTTGACGCTTTCAAATCCCAGAAGAAGGGAGATACGGCGATTCTGGTCAAGAATTTCCCCTATGGCACTACCCTCGAGGAACTGCGGAAGTTGTTTGAGGAAGCCGCAGGCGGCAATGTTCTCCAGGTGCTGATGCCACCTAGTAAGACCATTGCCATCGTGCAATTCTCACAGCCGGTAGCGTGCAGAACAGCGTTTGCGAAGCTAGCCTATAGACGTATGGGATCTTCGATCTTGTTTCTCGAGAAGGCGCCTGCAGATCTGCTCGCAGATCATCAACAACCAATCACAAATACCCAAACAAACCGCCACACTGGCGTGCAGAAAGTGTCTGCTACTGATCTTTTAGAGCGGGAGGATGACGGGGAGACCGGGGAGACCGGGTCCCTGTACGTCAGAAACCTGAATTTTGACACAACAACAGCTCAGTTGGCCGAGGCTTTCACGTCTCTGGACGGATTCGTCAGCGCACAAGTGAAGACAAAATTGGATCCCAAGAAGCCAGGCCAGGTGCTGAGCATGGGATTCGGTTTTGTTCATTTCCGCTCCAAGGCACAGGCTGAGGCTGCCCTGAAGGTCATGGACGGCTATGTGCTGGATGGCCATACTCTGGGGGTCAAGGCTTCTCACAAGGGGCTTGACGCAGCCGAGGAGAGGCGCCGGGAGGACAAGGCCAAAAAGGGCCAGAGGACTAAGATTGTCATCAAGAACCTGGCATTCGAAGCGTCCAAAACTGATCTTCGGCGGTTGCTCGGGACTTACGGCAAGCTCAGAGTCGTCCGCATTCCAAAGAAATTTGGCAACTCATCGTATGGCTGCTCCCTTTCCTCTCTCTAGACACGCGCCATTTTGGTACCTTGCTAACGTATGTGAATAAACAGACGAGGATTCGCGTTTGCGGAGTTCGAGTCGCCACGGGATGCAGAGAACTGCATCAAGTCTCTCAAAGATACCCACTTACTTGGCCGCAGGCTCGTGCTGGATTACGCTGAAGCTGAGGCGGTCGATGCGGAAGAAGAAATCGCCAAGATGCAGAAGAAGATCGGGGGCCAGGTCAACAAGGTCGCGGTCCAGAAGCTCACCGGGAAGGGGGCCAGACAGAGATTTGAGATCGGGGAGGAAAATGAGGACGACGCATAAGGCTGAGGTCTCTCTTGATAAACCTTTATGGGGGCTCGTGGGTCCTACGCCAATCCCGAAATATACTTGGACTCAAGTACTAGAGGTGTTCGTTCCATATATGTGGGTTGTGACTCGTGTGTCTTGCTCACCATCCCTTGCTCAGCCCGCCAACCAACAACCTCCCCTTACAAACAATTGGAACGTCCCTCCCTCTCCGATCCTCCTGCTTTGAAAATGATGTCTGTAGCTAATCTCGTTCGCATGCCTCACACGTCGGGAAAACAGGGAATCCCCCTCCGAGCCTCATCAAGGCCCTTGTCGTCAACCCAATAATTTCCCCTACGTTCCTTCGCATAAGATGTGTCTGTACTATACTATAGTTTCTTCACTGGCAGATCTCACCTGCATGGCAGTACCGAGACCAGTGGCGTTTCCTAGAGTTCGGCGTTGCCCTGCCCTTAAGACTATGCGTTACCTGATGAGGGCAAGTCCTACTATAGCAGCCGTTTCCCCGCAGAAGGGAGTGAACAACTTGGTGCAGATTTACTGCGGACGACAAGAGGGGGTGAGGGGGGGGGGGGAGGGAGGAAACTCATGTGGTCATATGGCCTTTGTAGCATTGTTATCGTCATGATCATGTAGAAGCTGTCTCCCTACGATAGGTAGACTTGTCGAGCGGATCGAGAGTTCCACCCTGTATGGGGAGGGAGGGGGGGAGCATGCGAGGACCTTTTTCTGAAATAAGTATCTTATACTCTCACACTCGCCTGCCTTCCTCGCCACGTAGAAGAAATTCCTTTCCCTCCTCCCCCAGCCGACATTCTTTCCAGCTCCCCATTGTCATTCCTTCTCCTTCTCTTCTTCCTACCCTTCACGTTCCTTACGCTTCGAAAGCATTTTGTGGTATTACCCGTGTCACAGCAACTATCCATTCTTTACAGCAAATATCCTAAACGTTTCCATATTTCTGAATTCCTAAAGAAGGTTGAACGGCAAGAAAAGAAAAAGAAAGGCAAAAAAAAAAAAAAAAAAGAGGAAGGTGCATGGGTTGTGTGTGTGTATGTGTTTGTGTGTGCGCGCATATCTCACGAGGAATCAGCTGAGAGAGAAAAAAAGATCTTACGCTATGGATGCTCGTCGCCCTGTTTTGTCTTCTCAACCTTACCCTCCCTCCTCCATTCCTACAAACCAGTCCCTGGCGGCGGAGTATGTGGGCGACACGACCAGCTTTGTTTCGCAAGATGGCGGACACACCGGCACCACTGCCCCTGCCACCACGACCGTTGTTGGTGTCTCCTCTGCTGCTTCCACCTCGGCCTCCACATCTAGCAGCACAGGCTGTCTCAGCGAGGGCACGGTCGGAAGCACAAGCAGCACCAGACAGCCCCTCCAGGAGTCGACGGGCAATGCCCAGCACCAGCCCCAGCAGCTCCAGCACCTCCAGCAGCAGCATCACCACCACCACCATCACCAAGTCCCCTCGCTGTATCCTCCCGGCCAGTATCCCCTGCCCTCCCTCCAGCCTATCTCGAGGTCCTGCACGCCAGCCCTCTCGTCCACGCCCTCTCTTTCAATCCTGACGGGTCCCCTTCCGGCGCCGCCAATCCTAGCCTCCAACGCGCCGCCGCACCCTGCTGCCGCGTCTGCCGGGTCAGGATCGACGACGGCGGCGGCGGTTTCTTCCGGGTCGACGTCCTCGCTGAGAGTGCGGCGGTACCATGAGCTTTTGCAGAAGCGGAACCGGAACCCCATCTATGACTGTCCTGAGTTTGCGCAGTACAGGCTCAAGCAGAAAGATAAGGACCGGCAGGTGTGGCCAGATGTGCTCGAGCATGCTTTTCTAGATGGTGAGATCTTCTTCTTCTTTCTTCTCCCCTCCCCCCCCCCCCTTCCTTGATCCCCTCTCACTTCCTGGATCACACCATCGCCTACCCCACCAAACTCTTCTCCC
Organism: Cryphonectria carpinicola; assembly: GCA_014849955.1. Lineage (NCBI taxonomy): Eukaryota > Fungi > Ascomycota > Sordariomycetes > Diaporthales > Cryphonectriaceae > Cryphonectria > Cryphonectria carpinicola. The sequence continues at coordinate 4,876 of JACWRQ010000462.1, read as the reverse complement.
TCCATGGCCTTCAATCTTCCTACTAAGGGAGAGGAAGGAAAAGAGAGAGAGAGGAGGATTGGGGGGGAGGAGGGCAAGGCAGTATTTAGTGTATGAGATGTAGACACATAAACTAACAATAAAGCCACAAAGCCCTCCTGCTCATCCTCCACATGGGCCGCCGCAAGTTCTACATGGGTGGCAAGCAGCACGGCCGCAACATGATCATCTCGGAATACATCTGGCTGCGGTGGGTGGCCACATTGCCGCCGGGGACGAACCCCAGCAAGATCTGCGAGATCCAGGGCAAGGATGGGCGCCCGCTGAACCTCCCGGATGAGCACCCGGGAAAGTTCCACGACATGTACCGGAAGCGCAAGCAGGTGTCGAGCCATATCCAGGTTCTGAAGGGGTTCTTTAGACTGAACTGGGCTTGTAAGTTTTTGATCCTTACCCCGTTCTTACTGCGGTCAGGATTTCTTGTATGAGGATGTCACATCCATTTCCTTTTTTGAGGTTGTGATGGATGTGTAGGGATATTGTTTGGTACTCACACAGCGTTCACTTGTCTACTACATCAAACAAGAAACTGACCAATCCACCACCTGCAGACAACTTCCTCTTCTCCAAAGGCAAGGAGGAAGGCTCCAAGGATAAGAACAAGCAACCCGCCCCCAACAGGTGGTACAAAGAGAACACCGACCAGCGCTCCTTCAAGGGCGACCCTGTGCTCACGGCCCTGGAGCGCAAGCAGCTCCCCACCGTGCGGCCCAACTATGAGTATTTCCGGCAGCTTCTGGCCATGGATACAAAAGTGCAGGTCCGGCCGTCTACTTGTTGGATCTACGTCGCCAATACGTCGCTGCGCGACCAGCCCTCCTCTTCCCCGTCCCTGGTCCCGTCCAGCTGTGACACGAAGAACCCCATCCTTACCAAGGAGGGCCTGTGTGAGGCTGAAGACGGCGGCAGCGACGGCGGCGGCGGTGTGTACGGTACGGGTAAACCCCACGGCACAAGCACCGTCATCAACACGTATCATACGCGCAAGGGGCTCCTGTTCCGGGAGGATTTCCCACACCGGTACGCCTTCAACAACCCTCCTGTGGGAGAGGAGAGCCCCTGGACGCAGCGCGAGCGCGAGGTGCGCAATATCCGCCACAAGCTCCTGCACGAGTACGCGTGGCCCCTCAAGCAGACCGAGTCGTCCTCGGCGCGGGAGGTCCTGGACGAGTGGGAGGTGGAACACCCAGACCTGCACGCCATGCTCAGCGGGGTCATGGAGCAGCACAACCTGCAGAACGCGCACGCGCTGCCGGTGAACAAGCTGTGCGACATCATCCACGTCGACGTCACGTTCGACGTCCACCGCGTGCACTCCCTGCCCGAGGGCACGAGCTTCGAGTGGCCCTTCAAGATCAGCGTCGCGCAGCCCGGGCTGATGGGCCACGACTGGCGCGTGCGGACGTGGCTGGAACGGCCCGTCGAGCTGGCGCGCAACACCTCTGGCAAGGGCGAGGTGGCCCGGGGCGAGGGCATGGTGAGGACCAAGCACGAGAAGGCCATGATGAACGAGATGACACACATGAGGGGCTGCGGCGATGACAACCCGCACTGTGACTGTCGCAACAGACACATGAGCAGTGTGTGGCTTGTGCCGATCCCGGCCAACACCTGGGCCGAGTCGCTGGGGCTGTGCGCGCAGTTCCCACGGTATCTGGTGCCCAAGAAGCGGGGCTCAGGCCGCCTGAGAAGGGAGGACGAGATGCCCGAGTCGGACACCGTCACCCAGATGGACCTGATGCGGGGCACAGCCATGTTCCAGGAGCTGTGGTCCAGCGCGCCCGTGCCGGCCGGCTCGCTGGAGCAGCCTTCGTGGACGCGCAGGGCGGTGATCCTGTGGACGTTCAACACGATCCACTTCTTTGACAAGGACAACAACCTGTGCGAGACGCCTGCGGGTACGCAGTGGCGGTTCCTGTCGGCTGTCGATCCCCTCTCGGCGGTGCACCAGGAGAGGATGCTTCTCGATGCGGCCCCTCACAACGACCGCGGCGTCATGTCGCCCTCGCCTTCGTACCAACAACTGCTCAACAGCCAGATGGCTGAGAACATGAGCGCCGTGTGGGGTCTCCCCTCGGCGGGAGGTGTCCACTCCGCTCCAGCCTCTATGCCAGTGTCGCCCATGGCGGCATATGGCCCGTCGCCAATCCAAGTGCATGGCAGCTTTTCCAATGGTCTCGTCACCCCTCCTGCGTCGGCTACGCTCCCTCCCACGTATGCCTTCGAGGGTGCCACCAGTTTCCTGCAGTCGCAAGGCCTCGCCGGTGAGCACATGGGCTATATGCCGGTGACCTCTGTCGACGCCAAGTCCAGCTTCGTGGCCGACGGCTTGTACACGGCCCCGTTCCTCCCAGGCACAACACATAGCACGTTTTATGACGAGGCGGATGACAACGAGAGCGACACAACCCTGCCTGGCGAGACAACTGACCTGGCCGGGTTTGGGGGCCATCAGTGGTCCAACCTGAACAGCACTGCCCACAACACCAACAGCGCAGTAGCCCTGGACTGGGACAATCACGCCCTCCACAGTCTCTCCATGGTCGCTCAGGAGATGGCTGGCAGCGAATGCGACGCCAGAACGACCTCGTTTGATGAGGATGTGCAGCAGCAGCTGCAACAAACGTATGATCCCTTTGCTCAGCTGCGGGCCGAGGCAAGGGAGCGCAGGATGCACTCACCCGATCACTACTCGAGACAGTACCTGCACCCGCTGCGGGAGAGCATGGAGCTGAAGAGAGCACGACAGGAAGGCGACAGTGATCACCAGGTGGGCAACAGCAGCCAGGTTCACCGCGAGAACCTTGCCCCGCATCTGGGCCAGTCGACGACTGGTTGGGACGATGATGTGGTCCACAACTATTACTCGCAGCCTCATGGCGACGACAGGCTAGTAGCAATCAGCGAGACAAACAAGACGCTTCAGGATTATGGATCAGTGAGCCTGGGCCCTCTGCTGAATCGCAAGAGACGCCGAGAGGACGACGACGACGGAAGCAACAAATATGACTCGGGTCCCATGCCGAGCTATCCGCACCGCGACAACGGCAGATATATGCCGACAGCCATCACTGATCGTCAGGAGGACCAAACCTGGTCGTTACAGGAGCCGCGCGGACCGGAGTAAGATAGACAGACACACACTCTCACTTTTAAGAGGTCAAGCCGAACCCTGTGTGCACGGATAGCGATGTCGTGCTGTTGTTGTTTTATTTCGCATCCTCCTCCTCCTCCTCCTCCTCCTCCTGACTTGTGTGGACCAGAAAATGGCGATGGGGACAAGTCTGGGCTGCGACAGCGTTACGGAGTTTTGGATTTATTGACTCACCAAGCAATAAAATTAGTCAGGATGTTGGGCGTTTCATGTTTTTCTTCTTCTTCTTCTTCTTCTTTCTTCTTTCTTTCTTTCTGTTTCTTTCTTCTTTGCCTTCCCTTTTCTTCGCAAAATATAGGAGACCGGATCCAAACGGACAGGCAAAGTCGGTTCTGGCTGGTGTTTAGGTACTACTAGTAAGTACTCAGGGTACATCTCAAGGCTGGATCTTCTCCACGGCATATTTTTGTTGAAATTGTGTTGTTCAATGTTCTCGTTGTAGATTTGAAGTCGTGATCGCCTAAGCAACCCCACGAAAGGTAGGCGGCAAGAGACGTGGTATGAAACGCATTCATTGGTTCTCGAGCGGTCCATCTCATGGTTTGCATAGAACAAATCGTTCGTTTCTGTGTTTCCTGGGCATCTTGGGATGATGGAATTGGTCCTCAATACTGGGTTTGGCGAAACGGAAACTGTGGATCTGGAGTACAGTTCTTGTATGAGCAAACCATCTGAGATGACTTTGCTCACATTACTAGGCCCCCACTGAGTCAGTGATCTTTTTTCCTTTTCATCCTTTCTTTTCATCCTTTCTTTCTTTCAGTGTTTCGAGGGGCGAGCGTTACAAGGCTGGTCACTAGCAGACGTGTTCCGTAGATCGTCTCATCACCACTTGGAATGAGGGCACGGGAGGGATGCGCGGCAGGCCAGCGACCACCGAAGCTTGTTTCAAGTTAGGGGTCGAGCGTGTGCCGTGATAGATGTTGAGCCAGTGCGGTCCAGGTTCCCCTTCTTAAGCCTCGAGGGATATAGATATGGGGGGGGGGGGACGACGGCGGCTTGCCCCCTAATCGATAGACGGGAGGCTTCATAGGCGACACCCACACACCCTTTTCGTTCTTGGTCTCTGTATCCGCGGCTGCACAATATAAGGAGGCGTTTCAGACCAGCCGTAGTTGAGGGTGTCGGCTCGGCTCACCCTTGCAAGTATTGACACACACTTGCAGATAATAGGAAGGGGAATGATTTGCTGCGCGGACTGCGAAGGACGAACCTATTCGACAATCAAGAAAGAGAGCGTCGTAACCAGTTTCTGGGGATTGAAACAGCCTCGCCCAGGTGTTTGTCGGGCGCTATTGGTGTCGTTGGCAACAGAGCCAACAGCGTGGTGCAGAAGAGAGTTGTGATGACTCTTCGGCCCGCAAAACAAGGCTTGTTTGCTGGGACGAAATCGCGTTGGTGCCAGATGAGCTTGGTGGTGCCCAAGCGCCGACTTGAAGCGATTTTCTCAAACGAGGAAGGGACGATAGCCTCAAAGTGGTAACCTTCCCGCCCCTCGCGCCTTCTGTGGTCTCACCTGCTCCAGGGTTGGCAGGTGGTGTGTGGGTGAGTGCCGAGCCACAGGAGATAGGCTGATCATCCTCTGTGGCGTGTGGTCACCAGAGCAAGTAGATAGGTCGGTGGAAGATGAGGGGGGGGGGGGTTTTTTAACAGACGAGAAGAGACAGACAGAAAAAAAGACAG
>JACWRQ010000461.1:0-30112 GCA_014849955.1 Cryphonectria carpinicola | reverse complement strand
CAGTTCGATTTCAAGGTCATCCACATTCAAGGCAAGGAAAATGCCAGAGCAGACGCTCTCAGCAGAAGAGCAGACTACCAGGACAAAATCGAGGAAGAAATCCAGGACATCTTCGCAACCAACAAAGACGGAGACCTCATCAACGCACATAGGGAACTAGACGTTACCCTCAGAATCAAACACTGAGGCAAAGCACCGGAATAAATGACACCTGCGGAACAGGACGAGTACATCAAAGAAACACACAGCGCACCAGCCCACGGACACCAAGGAATCAGGGCAACGTACGAACGAATCAGAAGACATTGGGATCCCCCAGGACTCAAGAAACGGATCACCAAAATCATCAGGGAATGCGATAATTGCAACAAGAACAAGGCAAACCGACACAAACCTTACGGACTACTGCAACCCCTACCAGTACCTAGTGCTGTATGGCAATCTATCAGCCTAGACTTCATCGTCAAGCTACCTCTCTCACGAGAACCCTTAACTAAAGTGCAATACGACAGCATCTTAGTAGTGGTTTGCAGACTGAGCAAGTACGCATACTTCATCCCCTACAAGGAAAGCAGTACACCGGAAGATCTCGCATACATATTCCTCAGGACGATTGTGAGCAAGCACGGCATGCCACAAGAAATCATCTCCGACAGAGATAGGAAATTCGCATCCAAGTTCTGGATCTCACTCATGAAACAACTCGGAGCAACACAACGAATGTCCACAGCATTCCACCCCGAAACAGATGGACAAACGGAACGAACAAACCAGATTGTCGAGCAATACCTACGAAGCTACATCAACCAGGAACAGGACAACTGGGTTGAATTGTTACCACTAGCAGAATTCGCATACAACAGCGCAGATACAAGCACCACAGGAATATCCCCGTTCTACGCACTCTATGGATACAATCCCACAGCATACCATGAAACGATACCCGGCGGACAAGCCGAAGAAGCAGACAAGAAAGCCACGAGACTAAGGGAAATCCACAAAGATCTCCAGAAAAAGGTCACAGAAGCAAGAAACACCATGACACGCTACGCAAACTCCAAAAGGATTGAGGGACCAATCCTACAGGAGGGAGATAAGGTCTACTTGCGACGAAAAAACATCAAAACAACACGACCAAGCGACAAATTGGACCACAAGAAACTCGGACCATTTCAAATCTTATGGAAAATCTCCCCAGTCAACTACGAACTTGCAATTCCCCACAAGAGACTACATCCAGTTTTCCACGTCTCGCTCCTCGAACCAGCACCAGCAGACGCAGAACTCGCACACGACATCGACCTGGAACCAGACGAGCGACAATACGAAGTAGAACAAATACTGAACGCACGAAAACGAGGAAGAGGATACCAATACCTCATAAAATGGAAAAACTACGATCACAGCGAAAACTCTTGGGAAAAACCAGCCAACATCAGCAACGACTCAATCAGGGAATATTGGGAAAACACCATCTAAGCAGACCGCTCAGGTCTAGCAGAAGAACCAGAAGCCCCCGCATCACCCAGGAAACCGGACCAATCCACCACACGGTTCCCAACATCCACGGAATTCCAGTCGAAACCCCCAAAGGAAGGATCCCGAGCAACCACGGCGGACTCCTCGGAAACCACCTCTCGCACGACCCCAGCAGCGGCGCGGAGGCGCTCCCCCTCGGCCTCGCGGGCCTCAACCTCTTCAAGCTCCTCCACACTGCTCAGGCCACGAGACAAGGCAGCAAATAACCGGTCGGCCCACTGCTGACGCTGCTTCCGCAAACGGCGAACCTTGGCGGCAGCCAGTTCCAGCTCCTCCTCAGCAGCAACCAAGTCCTCATCAGCCTTTCGGTGCTGAGCGACCACCTTCTGCATTTGAGAAGGGGTAAGACCCAAGCGATCGCAGCCCCCACGACCACGAGAAACGCAAAAAGAACAACGGGCGTTGTCGCCCTCGGAAGGCTCACAGGCCACCTTGTGAGATTCGCAGAAGGAACAGGAAGGCATCTTGTCGAAGTGAAGAAAGATGGCCGAAAGAAAATTGTGTTGTTGGTCGATACGATGACGGGCCACAGCGGGCTTGGATACACGAAAATTATTGACTCTGTTCGACATCTCGATTAGGAAGGCAAGACCATGCACGCGAAGGACTTGCCAGGATACTTACGGAAGATCGTTAGGGACAACGATCGATAGGAGGGAGATGATGTTATGACCCATCCAACATGCAGGTCACCAGCAGGTCACAAGCAACAGGGACCAGGTGTCACGAACCCAACGTTCTGACAAAGCATTGATTACGTAACCCAGGGTTAGGGTTACTAGCGGATAGTCGGAATAGTTGAACTATCCTGACTATCACAACTATAGTCGGAATAGTTGGACTATCCTGACTATCACAACTATAGTCGGAATAGTTGGACTATCCTGACTATCGCAGCTATAGTCAAGATAGTCGGGCGATCGGAGCGACCCATACTGAAGAGCTGGATATATAAGGACACGTTCATTACCATTAGATAGATCATTGTACATAGCTCTTCAGTCGTCAATCTAAGTATTCATTTGTCACACACTTGAATAGCCCCAAAGGCAGTGAACACTTGCAATCTCATCAGGACTTGTACGTTTCCGTATTTAAGGACTTACACTTTGACACCGCTCTTGTTAGCATAAACCCAATCAGTACTTAGGAATCTCAGGATTACTGCAGTGCTCATTACACAGGGGCTAAGATTTTCATCCAGTCCCTAGAGTTATACCATGCTGCCACCAGCCATACCTCGGCACTCTACTCAATGGACAAGCGATTGTTTGGTTCATTACCCTCCTATTGACTTGCTACAAGTGGGCAAATTATGCCAAGAACATGCTATTGTGTATATACTGTTGTTCTGGGCAAGGCAGGATCTTGACCTGTATTAGGCAGTGATCCATGAATCAGATTCTTGATGAGCATTAAGCATTGAATATTAGTGGTAAATAGTAAAGCTCAAACTTGGATAATATATCTATGAGAATTGGTGCGCAGCAGCTGTTTTTTGGGGGCAGGGCAGGGGGGTTTCGTTTTAGACATGAAAAAATATATCTATAAAAGACAAAATCTACAAAAAGTCATGTTCAAGAACAAGTGATCAACTGCTACAAATTAGACGCTGAGGTCAAGAATTAGATCATTATGTCCTAAAAAGAAATATAGCCGAGACAAACCTAATGGTTTTGAATATATTCTAAGATAGTAAAAGCTTAACCTAGCCAAAGAATAAAGGGTGAGAAGGTGTTAAAAAAACAAAGAAACCAGCTCCTTAATGATTCCAGCTACGCTCACAGATGCTCCTCAAGTCATAATATCTAAGTTCTCAATGGTAGTGCTGAAATGCCAGCCTGTGGTAACTGTACCTGATAGAGCTCATGTTACAATACCGACTTGCTATCGAAATATTCCAGCACATTGTGTCCAATGAGAGAACAGTGTAGCATGACAAGATGTCATTTTGATTCATAAATAACCCTGGAAGCTTTTGCAACCTGCTTTTTTTTTCTTTCAAGCCTGGTCAGTCTTTTGTTTATGATAAGACCCCAAGGTCCCGGGTCCTGAAGCCACGACAGCCCCTCGGGAACTATTCGTCACCACTGCCTTTCCTCTCTTCCAAGAATGGATCCATCTGAGATGTGAGTCCTGGAGATAATCATAGCACAAGAGCCCACAGCCACCTCCCTGGATAACATACTTGAAAACATTGAGTGGGGTTACCAGCAAACCTCGGACAAGAACCTACAAAATGGTTACAGAACACTTTCGCGCCAGCCTTCGGACAGCGATTTCCTCGCTCATCAAGACTGGACCGCATAGCCATCTTCAATACTATACTTGACACCATTGATGCAGTGTCATGCTGCTCCTGTGCAATGCATTGTTTCAACTACTAAGCTAAAAGAATGCTTGCTATTTGCGCTAAGAAAATAGATGAAAGATGTGACGATAATGTGCGCCCATGCTTCATCGCTTAACTTGACACTCCAGGGAACCGAATACGCGGTTGCTGATAATCATCCCATGAAGCCATACAGAAACGCATACTTGATAGTGCACTCATCAACTTTCGCGCAGCGGTGCATAATATGCCATTCTAGAACGGAGATGTAGCAGGCCAGATAAGCGCTCAGGCATGAGCTCTCTATCTTGACAGGTAGACTAAAAAAAAAAAAAGGGATATTTATTGTCTAACGGAGTGAGCATTGTGAATGAACTACAGAAGGGACATCAGAGAATCTCTCGACGCTCAAAACTCAGAAAGCACTCATACCATCCTTAAGATTAACAACTCTATCCTGGAGAAAAAGGAGTTGGTCCGAGTTTTGTGCGGCATGGATCCTAGGATATATTCTAATGTGGATTCTTGGGGGTTCTATGAGTTTGAGAAACTGAAGTTAAACCCTCCCATCTGCTACAGTGAAATCAAGGGGCCGCAGAATTGTGTTTTATTCGACTGGGCTATGGGCTTCATATTTGGTACAATCAACGGGCTTGTCTCATCGAGAAGTTACCTGCGTTTTTAATCTGCCAAAAGAGCCACAAAAATATTCCGAGTAAAAATTAAATATATTCCTACAGCTGAAGAGCCTGATCAACAAGACCATGTGTCGACTTTTTAAATGCCAGCGTAAAACCTTGATATGCTGCAACATATTTGTAACATTCCGATTTCCCACATGCAATACCTTAGCTATCTGACAGCACAAAACCACCATAATAATACATTATAATCACTCTATTCAATGTAACCATAGGTACACTATTACATTTCCATGCACAAGGTCAGTCTCAAGCAGCAGCAATAGGCAGAGGCAAAGTCCAACTCACGCAGTAAGCGACCGTGTCAGAACCGCAGGTCTCGGTGGTCGTATCAGCAGAGCAGGTGTACGAAATGCCCGTGATCGGGTCGTCGTACTCCTCAATGGACGTCGTGCCGGTAGCACACAGGAAGTATTGTGAGTCGCAGAGGTTTGGGGAATCGGTGACCGAAAGAGTGTGGAGGGCGTTGCAACTCGCATCGTAGATGTTGTCTGTGAGGGAGGATATTGGTCAGTGGTGGCAAAAAAAAAAAAAATTGGGGTAAAGAGGGGGGACGGTAAGGGGCTATAATCAGTGGTCATGAGGTATTCGTACATGTTGTCGTGGTGGTAGAGTCAACTCCGGTTCCTATGGCAATGACATTACCGGAGCAGACTGCAGTGACAAGACCGCTGCCGCTGAGGACGGCAAGCAGGCCAGAGAGAGAAATTGTCCGAGAGTACATGTCGACCTGTTGTGATCAGTAAGTACTTTGCTGGACAGGTTTGATGTCTTGGAAGCTGCGAGAAGAGAAAAAGATCCGCAGCGTCTGACTGCAAGGCCAACAACTCATTATGAACTCCAGTCAAGGCCCACACTTTTTTCAATGGCTGCCATTCCTAAGTACTTTGGTGACCCCCTTTTTTTTCAATTTTTTTTTCCAGCTCTCATGCCATGTCAGGTTGCAGAGGCGGCCAACTTCTTCCGTCACGAATCATCAGCGCCTCTGCCCGCCTTTTCTCTCTCTCTCTCTCTCTCTCTTACCGTATCAAGTATTTACTATGGTAGGCTCAAGCCATATACACACACAGGCTAATACGCCCTCCACCGTGAGATGCTCGAGCGTCTTTTATGGTTCGTATACTAGATGCTTAGCTACACGCTAATGTCTCGAGCTTCCAGGTTTGATTGGGCACTGCAGAGAAATTCAGGAACGCCCGTGAGCTAGTGGCTGGAGCCCACGGAGGTTGACAAGCCCCAGGCCAAGTCGGGTATGACCATTTGACCTGTCCGAGGAAAGCTTGTCTTCGTGGCAGTAGCCTCGGCGGCAGGGCGCCAAAACTGAAAACCAAAGCAGCCACAATACCTCTTCTAACCAACGCAGGGCGCTCGCTGCCTACATGGTCTTCACTGTTGAAAGCCGGATCTCGCTGCGGGTCTAGCAAAATTCGAGAATCTCTTTAGCAAGTGAGGGTCCTAGAGAGTTTAGGAATACGAAGTGAGACTTGCCCCCCCCCCCCCCCACACAACACCCTTCTCAAACCTCCGCCAAAATTCGAGGAAATACTTACAGAGCGCTCTCGTCCATGATTCTAAGTAAGTACTGCTGACCTTTGATTCTCATCCTATCTTGTAGCGCTCGCAGACCTCCTTTCTCTCTCTTCGTTGCTTCGTGATTCTCAAGGGGAGAAGAGGGGGGGGGGAAAAAAGGTTGCCGCCCTGTCGTGACTTCGTGACCCAGTTATTCGTAGTATGAAAAAGCGGAAATTGGAGAGCGACTTCTCTACCGGAACGGTATGGTGGGCCAGAGCCTTTTTTCCGGATCGTATTCCCAGCGTCAAATATATCTAACTGCAGGTCGAAACTGAGGACAGGGGACCGAAGTCCCCAGTGTCGCGCCGTCGATCGTACGTGCCGCAGGTCCACGAGACCTAGACTGACGAGAGATAAAAATGTAAAGGGGCCCGCAGACGAAGGCGTTATCTAGCTCATTACAGCTTAAATACTAGCAATAAATTAAAGGCCAAGGCGCAGAGTCTTATCCATTATGAGCTTCTCCTTCTCTTTTGACAATTCTTTTTTGGGTGGGGCGCGGATGGAGAATTCTCCGGAGTTAGAGGAGATGGAGACAGACAGAGAGGGAACATGACATCCAATCCCCTGCCTCCTACCGTCTACGATGGAACCGAGATAAGTGCTGGCATCGTCTTCATCTCATTGGGGCCGGACTGTTGCTGCCTAGCGAGAGCTCCAGCGACTGCCAGATGTGTTGCCAGAGTCTGCTCCCACAGGTCCACGTAATATGTCAACTGTTCGGGGTAGATCGTGGTTCTTGCTCTTGACCTTCCTTCTCCCTCCCCGCCTACGCCTCGGAACTCCGTCGATTTGAGCTATTGGGTTGCACGACACGGCCTTTCCGGCCACTGCACACACCCTTGTCGAACTGTCCCTTCTGAGAGCAAACTCAAGGACAAAATATTGACAAATTTATGCCAGGAATTTCCCCGTCTAGATCCGCCTCGGCTTAGCCAACGGCAGACACACCCGCACAGCCCTGGCCGTCGGAGATGTGGTCGAAGTGTAGAGGGTGCTCGTGAACAGCGGCGCTGGATCTGGAGGTACGGGGTCTCCCTTCTAATGATCTCGTCGAGAGGCGAGCTGAAAGGGTGGGCATCAGCTTTCGTCGATATCACGCGGCGGGACCAGCAAACGCGCGGTGAATGGTATAATTTAATTTAGCTGAGCTTTGCTTCAAGGGTGGGTGCCCCGCTCGGAACAAGAGGTCTATGCCGGAAACACCGAGCCGTGAAAGTCGAGAGGACATGTTGTGATGGGGGTTGGTAGCGACATGGTTTATCGTCCACGCAGGTGGGGGGGGGGGGGCTCGTTGGCGAGATCTTTTGGGTACTCGAATGATTCTATAGTCCTTGTAGTCAGTGGGCTTACTGCAGGAAGCCTCCGCTAGGAAGGGCTAGCGAGAAGATGCAGACATACTGGCATCGGAGCTTTGACGGGGTGGGCAACTTCCGCTAGGTCAACTCTCGATGCGTGCGTGCCTCACCATGGGAATGGGGACATTTTTCCTCAATCACCGTCCAACAACCAGAACGGTCTTTGTGAGCGGCAAATGGAAGCATTTGACGTTGGAAGGGCCAAGGAAGGTTGGGGCGGCTGCGAGACGGCGTGTCGAAGGTGGCAGGTCGACTGATGCGCTCAGTAGCCGTGTTGAACATTGAGCAACTGATTTCGTGTTTCGAAAGGCCAGTAGAGACATCTCTCAAGGACGGTTGCGCGGGGTTGGGGGTCCAAGGTCGAGATGGATGCTGGAGACCGCAAGGTGTTGCCTAAACGAAAGACTGCTGACGCAAGAGCAAGCCCCACGCCCACTGACGCGCTCGGTAGCAGCAAACGCGAAACAGACTGCTGTATTACCTGTCAAAGACATTTGACAAAGACGTAAATGGACCATCAAATATTATAGAGAAGGCAAGGGCTAAGGGATGGGGATGGGGATGGGGATGGAGACGATGTGGGAGGAATGATGGAGAGAGAGGACCCTCTTCATCATGTCACCGCATCAAGCGATGAGCACAATGAAAAGAAAAAGGCAGCACAAGGCTGGGTGAGAGCAAAAATTCCGCCCAGGTCGGCCCCGAAGGACAAACCAGACTGGTCAGCTCCACTTTGTGCAATGCAGGCTTCCCAACCTACATTCCCTGATTCTTGATCCAGGGAACATCAGACAAGGTAAGTATGCCTTTCAAGCAAAAACTGACGGAAAATCGGGCGAAGGAGAGCGCCCTTATATACTGGGGACCTGAGACGCACGGACCATCTGCCCACGGCACTGACCGCCTTCTGAATCTAGGTTAGTTTATGCGGCAGAATCGGAGAGAGTGCGCCGAAAGCTCCGGACCCTGTGACTTGTGTGAACGCTGACTAACACTAACCCCTGTCAGTCCACATTTCGCGGTCCCAAGCAGAATTTGCAACTCCACCACCAAAAGAAGAATTTCAGAAAATTCTCCTTCATACCTTTTTCCCCCCTTCAGCCACCAACGCCCAAGCCGACCAGATCACCCCGTTCCTCGCGACAAAACATCCATCACAATGGCCAAGGTTCAGAAGAGTACGTATACATCAATCGATACTGCTTGCTGCTATATGCGTTATCCGCGAGAACTTGAAATAGAAAAAAAAAGAGAAGAAAAAAAAAAAGCTGACCGTGCTCGCCTTCTCCAGCCCTCCACTCCTCGCGGCGCAAGTCTCGCAAGGCGCACTTCGAGGCCCCCTCGAGCGTCCGCCGCAACATCATGAGCGCCCCTCTGTCGAAGGAGCTCCGTGAGAAGTACAACGTACGTATCAAGTATCCCACCTTGTCTCCCTTCTGAGGGTTGCAATCACCACTATGTGTACAGTTGCGTCCCTACGGCTTCGTAAAAACTAACAAATTCTTGGACAAAACAGGTCCGCAGCATCCCCATCCGCAAGGACGACGAGGTCCAGATTGTCCGTGGCACCAACAAGGACAAAGAGGGCAAGGTCACTTCGGTGTACCGCCTCAAGTACGTCATCCACATCGAGCGTGTCACCCGCGAGAAGACCTCCGGCCAGTCCGTGCCTCTGGGCATCCACCCGTCCAACGTCGTCATCACCAAGCTCAAGCTCGACAAGGACCGTGAGGCCATCCTGGAGCGCATCAAGGTCGGCCGCGAGGCCAGTGCCAAGGGCAAGGCCGCTGCCAACTAAGCGGTGTCGATCTTTTAAAGCTTGACAACGCTCCCGCCCAAGAATAGAAAAAAGGAAAAACTTTTACCAACCTTACCCTTGACGGCACGGATGAACCATTGAGCGCTTGTGGGGAGGAACTCGGGGACGCACATCAAAAACAAACTCAGCTTTCTGATGGGAACAATATACGCGCACGCACGATTCGACAATGCGAGACCGACCCCCTCGAGCATTCGTCCATCGAACATCATTTGGTCACGGTCTCGGCGTCATAACGGGGTACTGGAGGGGGGGAAAAAAATTTGGCATGGTAGCACAAGAAGATGAATGCAAAAACAAACAAAAGGATAGAGCCTTTGTTGCTCAATGGCCATTTCACAAACCTCCAGCTGCTCGTCCCGCTGCGATGTGAAATGATCCATGGGAGGTTCTCCCGAAGCCCCATCGACCCATCCCCGTCCCTGCTGGGAGGACAGCGGCGCTTCTTCTCTCATACCTTGCTATAACTGATTTGCCCATTGCTAACACCATAGCTTCCACACTCTGCACCTCTCGCTGCCTATACGAGCCACATGACTGGCTTTTTTTTTCTTTCTCGGTCATGACAAAATGTGGCCACGGCAGCACAACCCATGGTAGGTACTCAAATCGTAAGTCTCATACGCATTGCAAGCCATCGTGAACCAAGTGAACAAAACCGCCAGGAAATCTCCTCATCAACCTCTCTTTATGGTTCATGTCAGGTATACGCGTGGCGTAGAGCAAATCCAGCGGGAGCAACCATGAATCACCGCTCCTGCTCTCGCCTGCAGACCTCGTTCAGTTCAAGAAACTTTATTGTTTCCCTGGTGTTGGAGGTTTGATGGTGAGATACATCAGTCTCTTCTACCTGTCCTTTATTTACTACGTAACTTGTAGCTGAATCAAAATCATGATCATCTATCTTCCAAGATACTGTACCGCACTCTAGCCTGACTGCCTGAACGAAGACATGTCGCTGCTAATGCTTTGCCTCGAAGAACTCGGGTTGCTACGCCGCGTGGCCGCGTGCAAGACGGAGCCATTTTGGCCCCGATCTTATATTCAGAAGCACCCACACATACATCACTGATTTTATTCATGGATTACGGAAACTGATTTGATAGAAGAATGTCACTACATTTATTGAACTAAACAGCCCTATGGTCTAAAAATCAGAGGATGTGCCTTTTTCTGCCTATGAGATGTTCCCTCCAAAGTCGTGGGCAATTGAAGACTGTGACATCCTTCCTCATCATCCTGAACTGTGATACCATGTGGTGCGGTCAGTTCTCCCTCATTTGCCCAGCTTAATTCCATGTTACTGGCGGCTAAAGTTCACATGCCTCCATCTTGCATTCGTATCGAAATTCTTCCCCCTCAACGGCAAAGTAAAAAAAAAAGGAAAAAAAGAAAAGAAAGTAAAAGGAAGTATGTGAATCCCTCCTATCATACTTTGACAAGATGAATAACAACAATGTGTATGCGCAACATCCAGGCCACTGGCCGATGCGCTGCAAGACATGAGATATCGATGCTCACACTGGTCGAGGCCCGAGAGCATCCGACAGTGGCGGAAAGATGACCGAGGGGCTCGGCAGCGTTGCGGCGTGACAATGATTGTTGACGGCTGAAATAACGGTAATTACTGAGTCGGGTCTAGCGATGGAGGCCATGCCGGAGTGGTAGTTTAGCTGGCCCAAGCGGATGCCTTGATGCCGACCATGTTGAGCAGGGTATCAGAAAGGCGTTCGGTCGGAGCTGGAGGGCAATTCTCCACAACCTTCGGGGTCATAAAGGTAGAAGTACCATTGGCGTTAGTGTCATTGTCCTTGGGTGGGGAGGCTCGGCTGGGGGAGCTGATGGTACCAGAGATGGTAGGGCTGAGAGAGGCAGCAGCATGACCGGTAAACTGCGGGAGATAGCCCTGGGCAGTGGTAGGGCTGACAGTGCTGGGAAGGACCTCGCTGGTTGTAAGACCCCTCTTGAGCATACTGTGCCAGATTCTTGACCTGCGTGAGCTGTTGTCAGAAGGAAACACTAGAGAGCTGGAGGTGGAAGTCATACGCAGCCCCATTGATCCTCGAATCGTGGTAGTCCGCACTTCTCGTCTCGCTCACATCCTTGCAGTGAGAACCCTCGGACTCCATATCGCTGGACTTGGTCTCAGCCAGTGCCTTCTCGAACTCCTCAGTGTGGTCTCCAGTCTGGCTGACGAAAGACGGCGAAGGGCTGATGGATGGGTCGTTGCTGATGCTGTCCGCCTCCTCCACCTTCAACAGGTTATTGTTGGGGGCGACAACAGGGGAGAGCTCAACACCCTTGCCATTCTGGTGAGTGTATCCGTAGTCAATCTCGGGCACACCAGCAGGCATGTGGGACCGCTGGGGAGATTCACCGGAAGGCATGTTCTTGGCCGGCGAGGGAGGGTAGAAATTCTTGCCATCGTACTTGGGCAAGCCCTGGCCAACAGAGCGAGGAGCCTTGCCCCAGTAGAGGTGGCGGGCTTGCAGCTCCTCATCAGTCAGCTTGCGATTATACTCATACTCAATTCGGTGATGAACAGAGTATGGATTCACATCCTGAGGTAGAGTGCCGACCAGGTACGGCTCGCCAAGATTGTTGTTGTGGCCGTGGTGGGGTGATTGGCCCTGGGATTGCGGGTTGGCAAGCTCCTGCACCTGCTGAGACATGTTCCAGGCCTTGGCACCTGCAGCCATGAGCTTCTTCTCTGCAGCCTCAAGCTGCTCTTGAGTAATCTCCTCATCAGCCTTGGCTGACTGCCAGTGCTTGCTCGGATCCTTGTTGGTAGGCACCGTGAGGGCCGACACAGAGCGAGGCTGAAAGATAGGTGCAAGAGCAGCACCACTGGGCAGGGTAGTCTTCCTGACAGTGTTTGCCATCAGCCGGCGATCATCAGGGCCAGGCTCGTCATTGTAGGAGGCAGTGCTGCTCTTGTTTGAGTTGAGACCGACCGAGTCGCGAGAAGCAAACTTCCTTCTCAACTTGGGCTGAAGGTGGTTGGAGATGGTGGTTGCCTTGCTCTCCTTGCTCTCCTCGGACTGAGACTGGGATGTCTTGGCAGATGGTGCTGACTCTCGACCGCCCGATGAAGAAACATCCTCCTTGACCTTCTCAGACTTGGGGTAGTGCTTCTCCTCATACTCAGACTGAGCCTTGAAGACACGCTCAAAACGATCAATATCGGCCTGTAGCAGGTTGATCTTGTTCTCCATGTCCTTCTCGTCAATCTGGTGCTTGTTGTACTGCATCTGGTCCTCATGGTACTTGAGGTTGGCCCGCAGGCCATCAATCTGCTTCCGAGTGATCTGACTTGGGCGGATGGAAGAGATGGGCGGCTGAGAGGGTGGCTGTGGAGTCGGCTGGCGAGACGAAAGTGGCACGGTGACCGTGGGCTGCGTGGCGCCCTGATGCGGCTGCGGTCCAAAGTGTCCCATCTGTCCCATCTGTCCCATGGGTCCCATGGGTCCCATTGGTCCCATGGATCCCATCATTGCGGCCATGGCCATAGGAGGAGGCATCATCATGGGGGCACCTGGAACGGGAGGGCCCGGGTAGCCTGGAGGAGGCGGCATGCCCATGTATCCTGGGTAAGGCGAAGGGAACATGGGGAAAACCCACTGCTGACCATTGTACATGAACGGCCTGTCGTGGTCGAATTGTTCGGGAGGCGAGAGCTTGATTTCCGTCTTGGCGGACGCAGACTCAGAAGCGCCCTTCATTTTCTCCTCCTCAGCCCGCTTGGCCTGGTTCTCCTTGAGTGAGGCCTCCTGCATGGCAGGTGCCGCGGCTGCATTGGGCATTGGCATGGGGAACGGGTAGCCGTGGGGCATCATAGGCATGGGCATGCCAGTCATGGGGTGAATGGGAGACATGCCTGGGTGAAAGCCTGGATAAAAGAACTGCATGGGGTGCGGCATTCCCACGACAGGGACAGGCTGCTTCGGGGCCGCCGCGGCAGGAGTGGGCTCGGGCTGGCTGCCATTGGGGACGGTCTCGCCGTCCTTGAGGCGCTTGGCGGTGGGGGAGACCGTGTTGCGCGTGTTGGGAACGATGCGTCCTCCAGCGGTGACACGAACGTGAGTGGGCGAGACGACCGCCTTATAGAACCGCTGGAAGCCCTCGTGCTGCTGAGCGTTGGCACCGGTCGGGGCAGACAGAGGCTCGTTGTTGGCGCCCTCAGAGCTGCTTCGGCCCTGGTACTTCCACTCCGCGGCCTGGTCAGGCCCAGAGGCTGAAGCAGCAGTCACCTTGGCGTCAACCGTGGCAGTCGAGCATGGTTGAACTAGCTGGACAGGCTGGACAGGCTGGACAGGCTCGGGCCTCTGAGCGCGGCGGCTCATGGTTCCCTTGAAGACGACCTCTTCAGACGTGGTGGAAGAGGAGTCGTCACCGGTGCGCTTGGCACCACGCTTCAGTGTGTTCGTGTTGGAGGTGTTCGAGTTGTAGCTGCGGGAGCTGACACGCGACTTGGTGCGGAGCATCTCTGCTGCCAGGAAATCGTCAGCTGGGATACGGAGATGGGATGGTAAAGGGAGGGAAAGGAACGAGATACTGTAGATGGTGGGCATACCAAGCTCGTTGTCCCGAAAGGCAACGGCAGCGATGGAGTCTGGAGATGCAATGTTTCTGAGATCAAGCAGCTCCTCAACACTGTACGTGTTGGGCTTCATCCTGATGTCTGTGTACGCAAAGATGATGTGGGTTCTGTGCGTTCTGGAGCAGTGCCAGCGGAATTGAGTGGGAAAGACCCAGTGCCTGTTGGGGGCTTCTCTCGTGTAGGTGAGCTCAAGTACAGAGAGGACAGCAGGCAGAGCGATGGTGTCCTGATAGTTGTGCGAGTCGATCAGTTTCTGGTCCAAAAGCTGGCACTGGATGAACTCAGGAACAGTGCCATCATCGATGCTGAAAGGGACGGGATCGATGATGTTGGCACGAGGCCTGGGGGTTTTGACCTCGATGAGGATGCATCTCCGACAGCTCCGCAGCAGGTATTTGACCTCGAGGAGGGTGGAAGCAGTCATGGGGACATCATTTTTCTGGAGCTCCCATAGCGACCTCAGGAGGAGCTTGCTTCTCTTTCGAGGCGTGGTTGGGGCCATCTTGAGTGGTGCAGAGCCCAGGAGATGGGCCAAAAAAGGGGAAAGGGAAGGGTGGTGGAGGGTGGTGGAGGGTGGTGGGAAAGGCAGGGAGGAAGAGAGTTGAGGTGAAAGAAACGGCGCAGGTAAGAAGATGGTAGAAATATGGAGTGGGAGCTTACTGACAGATTGTGAACTGAACGCGATGGTGGGGACAAAGATTGATCAGCCAGGTCTTGTGTGGCATTAGTATTCACACACGTTGACACAGTGGTGGAAAATTCTCCCTTCGATCCCTTCTTTCGTCTTTTCCTGGTTGTCCCCTCAACAGAAGTGAACGACCGAGGGTCGGCGGTGAAGGAGAGAAGAAACTTCCAGGCAGCAAAACATCAAGTGGTATCAATATACAGCCAGTGGCCCAATTACTCGAGCAGAAAACGAGGGGTGCGATCAAAAAAAAAAAAAGAAGGAAAAAAAGAAAAAAGGGACAGGTTGGTGATGTTGATCTCGTGGGGGAGGGTGATTTGGTGGTGAGGAGAAAGTCAACAAAGGTTGAAGAGGGGGAAGTTGGACAGAAGATGAAGACCAATGTTTATCGACAATGACTGGGACAAGGGGGGAGGCACCTTCCTGTGGTATGAGCGAGTGCCTGTCCTGAGCAGGCCTGCCTGTATTAGGAGAGTGCTTCTCTGGTTCCCTTACTTGCGATGCTGCTTGTGCCTTCCCATCGAACACACGGATGGACACTGCTACCACATCATTAGCCTTCATCAGGCACAATATTGTTCCTTCCACAGAGTCATGCAAAGCACGAGGCCTCCCATTTCCCTGCCTCCCATTTCCCTGCCTCGATCTTGCCAACACCTGTTGGAAGACTCTGCCCAGGGGAACTTGCCAATGTCATCAAAGAACAGGGGGGAAGAAAAAAAAACCCCTGTTTTGAGCCAGGTGATTGATTTCCTTCTCCTCCATTGCTCACCAGAGAAAGAAAAAAAAAAGAAAGAAAGAAAGAAAGAAAAAAAAAAGGAAGGCCTTGCTACAGGTATCCCCAGACACCTAACGTCCAGTTCGCACCCGCAGCGCTCCTCATCAGCCCTCCGGCGACCATACTCTGCCTCTGCGCAATCTTCTGATCCACCTCGCTCGGCCGCGACGCACCGATGACGCCTTGCTCCCTCCATGCCTCCCTCTCGACGGTCGCGAGGGCAGGCACCTTCAACAAGCTGAGCAGGCTCGCTCCGCTCCACGCCCCGAGGGACTCGATCACACGCAGCTGCCCTTGTAGCCCCCTCTTCTCGCCCTTCCTCCGCCGGACCTGCTCCTCGACCGGATCCGGCTCCTGCTGCGCATCCGACGGCGCGTCCACCCACATTCCATCCTGCTCGTGGCCTCCTACGCCACCGCTACTGCTGTCCTGTTGGGATGGCACACCCGTCGGCCCGTCTTGGTCGCTGCCTGCCTGCCTGCTCCCTCGTCGTAGCTTTGGGTTGGTCTTGTAGGCTTCCACCCCCTTGCCCTGCACGGGGTCCCAGCCGTGGGTCTGTACGAGCCTGCTCACTTCTTGGAGGACCCGGCCACGCAGGCCAAGAACCTTAGAGCATCCTCCAGTAAGAATTATCCGGGCCATGCAGATGCCTCGAACGTCCAGGGGGAGTTTCAGCAGACTGCGGTATATCAACAGCGGGAGCGGCAGTTCATTGTCATCAAAGAATGACGGCGGATGTTGGGAGTCGAAGAATGTGGTCTCGGCGGGAACGGAAAGCTGATCGTAGGTCATGTCGAGTCTCGTCGGAGGGGAAGTTGAGGTCAGTGGAATCGAGGTGCTTGATGGTCTCTCCGCAGTCGTAGGCGGTGTCGCCGCCAACACCTCTGACTCGTCCTGCTCCGTGACCGTTGGCAAGCCCTCTTCCTGTTCTTGTGATGGTGCATCTCTGCCGGCAGGCCTGCACCACGTCAACCTGGTGGCAACCTCCTCGCACTCCTCAAACGAGACCAGGCGTTCCGTCTTCTGATCGCTGCCAGACGCTACAGGCGAGGAAGAAGAAGTCTGCTGGTCACCGCCAAGGGCAGACGCCAGCAGATCATGGGTCCTCTCCACCAGCATCTTGCCAGCACGAACGCTCCGGCAGGTCTGCACCTCTCTATACTCGTACACGGCCGTGACGACCGTCTCGGCCCAGCCCATGTCCACAACCAGCGCTGACCGCACGCCAGCTGAGACGGCACAGGCGACGGACGAAGACATGAGCGACACGGCAGGCGTGTGAAACCGGCTGAAGAGCGTGGCTAGCGCCGTAGCCAGCAGTGGTACGGGCGTGCCAGACGGCAGCACAGCGACAACCCTCCGCGGGCGCGAATCGATGAGGAGATACCTAAAACGAAACAAGCCCAACCAAAGTCAGCTGCCAGTTTTCTCTTTTCTTACGCCTTCCCCTCTTCCTCGGGGGGAAAAAAAAACCAAAAAAACCACCAAAACAAAACCAAAACCAGGGCATACTTGTTATATGCCTCCCGCAGCGCTCTCTCCAGCCGGTCCCCAACCAGACCCAGATCCAACCCCCTCACATCCGCCCGCCACATCTCATGCTCCTCCCCCCACCCTCTCCTACGCCAACCATCCTCATAACCCACCTCCCACCTCCGAAAATCTCCGACCCGCCGCGCCTGCTCAGGCCCACACCCCACCGACGCCTTGGGCGCCGCGTCCCCCGCGAACCCGACGCGCACCCGCCGCGCCCCCAGCTCCGCGATCAGCACCTCGTCCTCGGCGCGCAGGCTGGACGGCGAGCTGAACGTCGGCGTCATGGGCGGGATCGCGCGGAGCGGGGTGCGCGGGTTGCTGCCGCCGCCGGCGTCTCCAGAGGCGGATGTGATGTTGGACGTGTTGATGCTCGCCGTCGCGCCGCCGCGGATGGAGGAGACGGCGCGGTGGGGGAGGGTGTGGCTGGGGGCCGCCATCTTTTTCTGTCGAAGTAGGAAGACCTGGAGAGAGATGGAAGGCCTGTCTGCGGCGACAAAGATTTTATCTCCTGATTTAAATTTTTGTTGATATGTACTGGGTGGAACAAGACCAGACCTTGAGAAAGTGATGCGCGATGATGGTTTGCCAGGCAGGGGGGGGGGTACGTACCGAACCCGAACCCTGGCAGAAAATTGTTGTCCATGATTGACCACTTCCACGCCTTTGTCAGACGAGATACGACTTATCAAAACAAAATAATAATGATTATAATTATTGTTTCCAAAATAAAAACCTCGAATCGACTCCATCCAAGCCATGGACTATATTCTTTTGATTTTGATTTGAATTTTCAGGAGGAAAAAAAAACTATTTACATGACATACTGTGGAGAGGATCGAGAGGGATGCAGCAGCCGTGAGGGGAATCAGTCTTTTTGTCTTTTGTGAGAGGAGCAATATCTAAATACTATACATTATATAATGCTATTGCCGATTTCTCCCTAGTTGTCTATCATTTGATCCGTCCCAGATGCATACATTCTTGTTCTTATCCATATGAGGCCATCCCTATCAGCCATAAGACCCTTCTCTTCACAAGACCAGAACGCCGATCTAAATCATCATGATGCATCTCAATATCACGACTCTCTTTTTCTTTCTTTTTCTTTCTCTGTTTTAATATGCAACAGCCAGCTTCCACCCGGCACGTCTCACCCTGACCATAAGCACAAAGGAGGCACCAGCCACACAGAAGACGCCCGACCAGATCTTGATGGCCAGCCAGCTGCTGGGCCCGTCGATGAGGGCACCGTTGATAGGGTTCGCCGTGAGCCCCGCAAAGGCACAGAGCATCATGACGATGCCGGTGCGGAACCCGAGCTCAGGGAACGGCGAGATGGCCATGACCAGCGGTGTGATGAGGGAGACGTAGGCGCCCGAGAAGAAGCCGAACAGGACGGCGAAGGCGACGAGGGCGCCGTCACCCACGGCGGGGATCCAGAGGGCCAGGATCCACAGGCCCGACAAGTAGCAGACGAAGATGTAGATGTTGTAGCGGCCGACCTTGTCGCCGAGGAAGCCGGCGAACAGGCGGCCGAACAGGGAACCGGCGTTGAGGATGGACAGCAGGTACGAGGCGAGGTCGGAGCTCATGCCCGCGGCGATGGCCTGCACGGGGAGGTAGTCGATGGGCACGAAGAAGCCGTAGCTGAAGAGGAAGAAGCCTGCGGTCATGAGGAGGAAGTCCACCTCCTTCAGCGGCTTGGCGAGCTGGGCGGCGGAGACAGGGTGCGGAGACGGGGGGTAGAAGCCGCGGACGGTCAGGTTGGCGATGAGGAGGAGGAAGAGGATGAGGAACCCGCACGTCCGCATCGCCCAGGGGAATCCGATCTCGGGGATCAGACGTGCCACGAGGATAGGAAAGACGACGCCGCCGATGCTGGATCCCGTGAACATGATACCAAAGGCCGCACCACGCTTCTTGTTGAACCATCCAGCTGCGCATGTCACGGCTGGAGGGGAGAGACTTATCAGCCTGGAGTTTCATTCATGGAAAGAAGTGGAAGGGGTGGGAACGAGATATGGAATATGAGGGAAGACCTTCTTACATGGTTGGAAGAGGCAGGAAGCACCAATGGCGGAGCACACGCCCTGGGCGAGAAGGACCTGGTAGTACTGTGTTGCGAGGCTGGCCATCATGATCCCGAGCACGTGTAGAATGGTGCCGACGATAAGCAAGATGCGTGAACCATAATGATCATAGATGACGCCGACGAATGGTCCCTGGAAGAGGAGAAAAGAGAGAAAAAAATGATTTAGTAATCCAAAAAAAAGTTGCCTATACTGCATAGAATCTGAAGTTCAAAAAGGGAGAAAAGGGGGAGGGAGAGGGCTTACCAGACCCATCATAAAGAAGATCTGTAGCGATGGGATCCACGATATGGTACTTGCTGAATACTGGTCGAGGAGTACTTCCTGGTAATAGTCCTGAAAAACACCCACGGCTAAGCTCGACGTTAGTATGAAAAGATATATAAAGTACCCACATGACGAGATGGAAGTTGGAATTGTTGTAGTACATACAATTCAGCCAGCCGAAACTGCAGAACGAGGTACACCATACACCAAGGACACAGAGCCAGGCGGCCGTACCGCCATCCGGAGGCTGCTGGCCACCGCCCCCCCAGGCATTGTTGGCAGGGGCCGCTGCCTTCTCATCTGAACTGCTGGGCAGCTCCTGGGAATTCCTGGCGGTGGTATCGTCCCCGTCGATGATGCGACCGGTCTCGACGTCGGTAGTCGATCCGCTTGGCATCTTGTCTTTGGTCTCGTTCGCCATGGTGAAGTGCTATCGCGAGATACAAGAGGAAGGGGGAGAAGAGAGAAAGGCTCGAGGAGATGGATGGCGTTCCTGTCCACATACCATTTTCTGCAAGGTGGATTCCGCCGTAGGCTTAGTATTAAATACTTAAGTAGTCTCCTTGGGGCCCTGAATCGGCTTTATGGCACGGCCTATCCACACGGCCTCATGGACGGTTGTGTGTGCGTGGTGGGGCCTCGGGGCCAGTACAAAACTTCGCCGAGGTGACTCTTGATGGCGAGACAGCCCCAGAAGCTGGAGGTGATCCATGTCGATGATCCTTCCATTTTGGTCTCGCTGGTTCTAAAAGGGGCTCGGGGGTACAGAAAAAAAAAAAAAATTCTCTGACCGAAATGAGCGTGACGGCAGACTCATGCCGCGCTGACATCTTGACCATGTTCTCTCCAAGCGGGTTCGGGCGTAAAATAAGCTATTATAGGCCCGAGCCCGTTGGCTGACTAAGGCCCTCGGCATTAAAATCAACGTCGTGCTTTCCAGAGTACCACCGAAAGCCCCTTCCCCCCCCCCCTTTTTCGGTCCTCCCAACAAAGGTATCAAGGATTGTAATTACCACCGTCTAGGGCCACGTATGGCAGACAGAGACCAAGATATGTCGACATGATCTCTCATTCCACAGAGGACCGGCAGCAGAGTGTCACCGTGCCGTCCGAGGAGGGTGGAGAAGGAGAACAACCAGAACAGCAGCGAGCCTCATCTGCTGAGCCAATTGTCCCCCCCAGCAGACCTCTTCTCTCCCGCTCTTGTTACGCTTGTAATCAGAGAAAGATACGGTGCGACAGGCGTTCGCAATGTTCGGCCTGCAGGCGTTCGGGCCGGGCCTGCTTGTACCCGCCCCCCGGGCCCCGGATACGGCGTACCAAGCGGACCATAGTCGCTGATATGTCCTCACGCATCTCTGACCTGGAGAGGAGCCTCAAAAGCGCCAGGCATGCCGATTCCGAGGTTGAGGCTGAGGCTGAAGGGAGAACGTCTCGAAAGGATCAAAATTCGGGTCATGGCGGTGAGCCAACAAACCCTCTCTACTCGGGCTCGTCAAAGTCCAGACAGGATATCCTCATCCAGAATGGCTCATCAAGCCAGTACTTCAACGAGGTCCTGCTTTCTAGAGTCATCAAAGAAGTTAGCATACACTCAAATCATCTCATCCAGGCCATCCATATGGGGCCATAGTAGGGAAGGGGGAGGGAGAGAGAGAATGAGAGAAGCTCTGACAAAGCAAAACGTGTGATAGGAGCACTGCATCGACTCTGTACTGACGCCCCCAGAGTCAACCCCGGGGCCGGTTGTACCCTCGCCCTTTAATCCTCTGGGCATCATCTCCTCGCCCGACCCGACCATCTCACCAGCCAGTCTTCATCCGCCCAGTCATGTGGCCGTGCGGCTGTGGTCCATCTACGTGGACAACGTTGAGAGCTGCGCCGGGCTGAGACTCCTGCATCTCCCCACCGACGAGGTCAAGGTCTACTCGGTCATCAACAACCCTGCCTCGGCGTCTTATGAGCACCTGGCGCTGAGTTTTGCCATATATTATGCGTCCACGATCTCGTTTGAGCCTGCAGAGGCGGAGCTGGTCCTCAAGGAGGATAAAGAGACCATGCTTCTCCGGTTTAAGCTCGGCCTCGAGCAGGCCTTTGCGCACGGGAACTTCCTGGACCGCCCTACCATCTCTGGCCTGCACGCCCTGACCATCTATGTGGTACGTCTCTGCTACACTTTCTTTTCTCAACAACACCACCACCACCACCACCACCACCACCACCATCACACTTGGTCATCTCTGACTTGGGCGCCAGGCTGCACTTCGGATGCACAACCGCGGCAAGGGAATATGGATTCTGAATGGTCTGAGTATACGCATCGCCCAGTCGCTGGGCCTGCACCGTGATGGGAAGCGCCTGGGCCTCTCTCCGTTCCAGGCAGAGATCCGTCGCCGCCTGTGGTGGCATCTCTTGAGCAGGGACAGCCGAGGGGGTGAGGACTACGGCCTCGAGAACACCAACGGCCCGCTGCTGATGTCGGACGTCGATCTTCCCGCCAACGTGCACGACTCGGATCTCACACCCGATATGGTCTCGCCGCCCAAGCCAAGGGCGGGCTGGACAACTATGACCTTCTCTCTGATCGCCATCGAGCTCTTCAAGACGATGCAGCGGCTGGCGGACATGGCTGCGTCCTCAGCGCCGGCCTCGCCCCCGAGCGAGGCGGTCCGGGCCGAGACCCTCCAGGAGCTCCGGGCGCGGCTCGACGAGTGGATGGCCTGGTGCAACCCGGTGATCCCACAGCAGCGCCTGACCCTCTTCTGCACGCGGTTCCTGCTCAAGAAGACCGACTTCGTCACAAGGCTACAGTGGATCCTCCTGCAGCAGCGGGCCGGCCTGCACTCGGACTTTGCCACCGAGGAGAACCTGGAGGTGGCCCTCGAGATCCTGGAGCGCAAGATGTACAAGGACGACGGCCTCCTCAAGCAGTTCGCCTGGACCAGGAGGGCCTACCCGCAGACCAACGTCATGCTGTACGTCCTGCTGCACCTGTGCGTGAAGCCCGAGGGCCCGCTGATCGATAGGGCCTGGAGCGCCGTCGAGACCTTCTTTGCCGACGACGTGCCCCGCGCGCCCGCCACCGGCCTCGGCCCGAAGCTGTTGGTGCTGGTCGTCCTCAGGAAGAAGGCCGTGGCCGTCCGAGAGAAGCTGCACAGCAGGAGACCCGGTGTGGGGAGAGACGGCGCGCCCGAGGCAGGACTCCTGGCGCTTGGGGAGCACGCGTCCTCCTCCTCCTCCTCCGCCGTGGCGGGTGCAGGGGGCCCTGCTGTGGGTCTGGAGCACACGGAGGCGGACGGGTATGGTTTCGACAGCAGCTTGGTGGACTGGCCGGACTGGGCAGCTCTAGTGCAGGACTTTCAGCTTGACACCACCGACGTCTTTTTGTAGTGATCTAGCCCGACCGCCGGCGATTGGCGAGAAGTCCCTCCTGTACCAATACTGTCACACACACACACAAGAATGCCTGGCGCAATACATGATAATAACAGGCTGTCCCTTTTAGCATTGGGCAGTCAGTCCTTCGCTAAGCCTGGTGCCTTTTTTCTTCTTTCTTTCTTCTTTTCTCTTTCTTCTCTTGCCTCGTGTGCTCTGCACTGAACCATCAAAAGATCCCTTCAGAAACATAACTGCCTAGATTCCACCACACAATCCAACGCCTAAAATTCTTGATGTTAAGTAAGTTAATAAATCAAGAGGGTGACAAGATGAATTGGTTGGCTGACGAGGCCAAAAGGTGGAGCGGAGCTGTCTCTGTGGTAACGAGACCGGCCCCCCCCCCCTGCACTCTTGGCCTAATAGGGTAAGATGTCAATAGAGCTGCTTCTTGCCGTCTGTCCGTCCGTTTATTCATCTGACGACATCATCGATAAACTAAACTTTTTTATACCACCAAATTTACAACGACAAAAGTACCAATCAGGTGCTCGAGTCTGCCCGCTGCTGTCTGTGTAGACACTAGGTCTGATTACTACCAAGATATCATGGCATAAACGGAGGCCCCTTCAATATGGGAATCAAGGGGTAAGTCTTGGTTTGGTTGTTGTCGTCCTTGTCATCCTCCTCCTCCTCCTCCTCCTCCTCCCTCTCCTTCTCCCATCGATGTTTGCCCACGGCTGACCAGGTTTCCCTCTCTCCCTCTCTCTCTCTTATATGACAGAATCTACAAGGAGATCGGCCCAGGCAAGCGGGTCTCGCTTTGTAAGTTGGCCATAGAGCATCTCGAGGAGACAGGCCAGCCACTGCGTCTCGCTATCGATTTTGCAATATGGTCGTTTCAGGCTCAAGCCGCCAGAGGTATGTCCTCTTTCTCTGCTCTTGCTCTCTCTCTCTCTCTCTCTCTCAACCTTGCTTGCCCCTTGAATATATATACATACATATATACATACCATACGCCTGCTGACTATTCCTCCTAAAAATACAAAGGCGGCGCACATCCCGCCATCCGCACCCTCTTCTACCGCCTCGTGCGCCTCCTCTCCCTCACCATTCACCCCATCTTCGTCTTCGACGGCCCCAACAAGCCAGCCTTCAAGCGCCACAGGCACTCCCGCCGCGGCCCCGGCGACACCGTCTCCGCCTCCATGGCCAAACGCCTGATCCGCCTCTTCGGCTTCGCAGTCCACGACGCCCCGGGTGAGGCCGAGGCCGAGTGCGCTCTCCTGCAGCGCGAGGGTGTTGTCGACGCCGTGCTGAGCGAGGACGTCGACACCATCATGTTCGGGTGCGGGCGTACCCTAAGGAATTGGTCTGCCGAGGGGACGGCTGCCGGGTCGAAGCCACCCACCCACGTCTCCGTGTACGATGCTGCCGAGCTGTCACTAGGGGTAGGCAGTGGGGCCGGGCTGGACCGCGAGGCGCTGGTGCTGGTCGCACTCATGAGCGGTGGCGACTACATCCCCGAGGGCGTGCCGGGCTGCGGGGTGAAGGTCGCGTGCGAGGCTGCCCGGGCCGGGTTCGGGGCGCGGCTGTGCCGCATCAAGAGGTCGGACCCGGACGCGCTGCGGCGGTGGCGGGATGATCTTGCTTCAGAGCTCAGGACCAACGAGGGCGGCTTCTTCCGCGTGAGGCACAGGGCTCTCACGATCCCTGAGGATTTTCCCGACATGGAGGTACTGCGGTACTATACCCATCCTGTGGTATCCCAGGCCGCGACCGTCGAGAGGCTGAGGAAGGAGTTTCCTACCAGAGGCGAGGTCGATATTGTCGGCCTGCGTGCTTTCACCGGCGAGACGTTTGACTGGACGTACAAGATCGGTGCTGTCAAGTTTATCAAGGTGTTGGCACCAGGCCTTCTGATCCAGGCGCTGATGGACCTTCACGGCCACGAGATCAATGATCCCGACGAGAGAGAGAAGGTGGAGGCGAAGCTGGTCAGGGCCATCTCGACAAGGCGGACACACTTCAGCACGGATGCCACGCCTGAACTCCGTATATCCTACATCCCGAACGACATCGTCGGTCTGGACCTGGATGCCGAGGAGGATGAGGAGGAAGTCGCCCCTGGCACGCACGGGCGGTCTGGACTGGCCCTAAACAGCGACAATGAGACAGATGAGCCTGACGACGGGGAGGGGGGTCAGGCCAAGACCACCGGCCTCAAGAAGGTCTTTGACCCGCTCCAGCCAGATCTCGTCTGGGTGCCGGAATCTGTTGCCAAGCTGGGTGTGCCGCTCGCTGTCGAGGACTGGGAGACAGGGCATAGAGCCAAGAAGCTGGCAAAGGAGAAGAAGAAAGAGAAGAAGAGCAATAACAATAGCAAGGCCCCGACGAGGAAATCGCGGGCCAGGCAGAAGACTTCAGATATGCCGGCCGGGGCACTGGATAAATACTTCACGAGCACCAAGGTTGTTAGCCCGACAAAACCAGCGGCGGACGAGCCGGAGATGGTGGTGGTGGTGGTGGCGGTGGCTCCAAAACCCTCACGACTACCAAAGACAGTCGCTGTCATCAGGAGCGGCAGTCCGGCCAGGAGAGGAAGGTCTACTCGTTCCGACAAGGCGGCCCCAAAAGCTACCATGCAGTCATCCATCAAAACCTTTGGGAAGCTCTCAGAGACGATGGCGAAGAAGGCAGTCCCGGCGGCACTGGACAAGGAGGAGGAGCAGGAAGAGGAGGAAGAGGAGGAACTCGAAGACATACAGACCTTTGGCTCCAAGAAATTACCAGAGGCGGCAGCAATAAAGAGCCATCATCATCATCATCATCATCATCATCATCATCATCATCCTCCTCCTCTCCCACCCGAACAGCCCCATCCCAAACCAAGCCGGCAGGCCAAAGGCGGCCACACTAAAGCCACCCCCTCCACCACCGCACCTATATGCATACCCTCCTCCCCATCGGCCCCATCCCCCTTCGCGCTCAGATCCAAGACCACAACAGTCTACGTGCAGAGGTCGAGCGACGCCGGTCTCGGGTACGTCACGGAGGTGGAAGTCACCCGCGAGGAGGCCGACCGCATGCTGGAGGCGGAGACTGGACGGTGGTCTGACGAGAAGACGGGCAGCAGCAGCGGCAGAAGGAGGTGGGGGGCTGGTGGCGGAACGCGGATGTGGAGGAAGAGCGAGGTGGCGATTGTGGATCTTACGGGGGAGGATTAGCAGCGGCGGGACCAGAGAGAGCAAGTACCAAAAAGCCTTATGAGAATGAATATATGATAACCCACCCCTTCATCAGATTTTACATGGACATAATTTTGGCCCCTTTGCAAAGATGCGCAGGGAAGAGGAAGGAGGGGTGTGTTGGGGGGGGGGGGGGGAGAAATGCAGACGCTTTGTGTTGCCGAGGGTCAAAAAGACCTATCCGTCCTCTTTCGAAGAGGGAAGCGAGCAGAGAGCAAAACAGGGTCGAACAGCGTCAAAATGACCAAAGACCAGACCAAATTCACTCACTGCTGCTCCAAGTTCTCACATCTCAGTAAATTATTAATACACAGAGCCTTGACTGACGTATCAATTCTTAAAGACAAACCAAGAAACATGCTCTTTGCCTTCCTCCCCCCCCCCTCTCCTCCCGAACCAGAGCCCCTCCTCGCAACCGCTGCGTGGGAAGATGAAAAAACAAAGAAAAAGAGCCAGGACGCCCCGACCTGAATCCACCACCAGTCCGCCCACTTCCAAGGTAAGTAATCAATCACCGTCCACCGTTGTCATGGTGTGACGGAGAACCGGCTACCGAGACCTTCTTTTGAATCCTCCTCGCATCATCAAAAACCCTCGTAACCGGAATCGTCCTCGTGTCATCGCAGTTCTCGCTTGCTACTGCTGCTGCTACTTTCTTCCTCGTTCGGTCAAATCCACCCAGGAACTTTTTTTCTCCCCCCCCCTCCCCCTCCTTCATGGTCGAGAAATTTTTTTTGGTTGCTTTTTGATTTTCACGATTGCATGCAGACCTGTTCTCCCTCATCGGTGTGGCTGGCTTAGCCACCACGGGCCCTTGAAGATTCGTCCTTTCCTCGCGGTCTCGTCGGCAAATACTGACTGGCCTTCTTTGTCGACCATAAATCGTATTCCAAGAATCGGGGATCATGGCCTTGCCATTTATTTTACAAGATCAATTCTGGATCGTGTCGGCGGTGTTTCTCTTTTCCAATGGATCTGCGAATCCTGCACACCCGAACCACCAGGCACCACAAAGGTACCAGCTGTTTCCCCCTTCTCTTAGGTCTCTTAGAGCCGCCGAGTGAGCAGATACTGAACAGACTCGCGCGCATTCTGCGTCCTCCAGACACTCTCCCTCCCACCCCGCCTCCACTCGTCCCCGCTTGCGTCCTCGCCGCCACCACGCGGGGCCGAGCCCACAATCACCTCAAGGTCACGCTTCTGGGACGAGAGCCAGTTGCGCACGAACTTGGCGGGGTCGCCGCTCAGGCTCTTGAAGAAGGTGTGCTTGGCCTTGGAGTCGGCGATGGCCTGGATCATGATGGCGAGCTGCTCGTCCAGGCCCTTGACCTGCTGGAGCATCATGCCGTACTGCGGATGCTGCAGGAACCGTGCCAGGCGTGGCTGCAGGGGGTCGCTGACGGGCACGAGGACGTCGTAGATGGTCGGTTGTGGGTTCTTGTGAAATTCCTCGTCGAGGCGTACCGTGTACGCGAGCTTGACGGGGGGAAGCGGGCGCAGGTGAGGGGTGATGTAGTTTTGCAGCTCTGGGATCAGGCCTGGATCCCGCGGGACGATCTGATGTGATGTACGCCATTAGTCGCCTGCTGCTGCGCGCATCTGCGGAGGGGCAGCAACACCGCCGTATTTGTATTGTAACAACATACCTTTCTGAGCAGCTCGTCGCACCGGAAATGCCTCTTTTCCTCGTCCTCTTGCAGTCCCATAAGCTTGATATACTCCCATAGACTCATGACGACCTCGGCACGCGAGGCAGCAGGCATGTCGACGATATCGGACAGCTCAGGGCTGAGCTCGAAGCGCTCTGGCACCTCGTCCCTATACAGGTTGATCATGATGTTCATGTTTTCGTCACCGTTCCTCTTGAAGGTGAGCTCGTCAAAGTCGGCCGCAGCGGGCGGAGTGGCAGAATTCGCTATCCTATCCGGCTTCTTCCACTCCACGCTCTGCTCGGCGCCGTTGCGCATCTTGCTGCGGTCAAACTCCACCGTCATGGCCTTGAAGAAGTGGGAAAAACGAGGTGGTGGCGGCTTCGTGGCCTCGATCGCCTTTTTGGCTCTGTTCTGGGCGGCGGGCGCATCTGTTGTGTCCATCTTGTCTTCGGCGCCACCCTCGGGCTCCTCCTTGGGGACCTTTTCCGCCTCGGCCTCCTCCTCGGCGCCCTCCTCGGCGTCATCCTCGTCATCATTGTCAAATTCGTCGTCGTTGTCCAACAGCCGGCCCTCGATCTTGACACGGAAGGAGGATTCGTTGTTTGTGGAGAAGTCGAAGCTGTCCGCGTTGAGCTCGCCGGCCTGCCAGACCTGGTCCTCGACGGTATTTGAGATCCATATGCGCAGGGTCTTGAAACGCTGTTATATTGTCCGGCAGTAGTCAGTACCACCTTTATCGGCATACCTCTCTCTCTCTCTCTCTCTCTCTCTCCCTCTTTCTCTTTCTCCCTCTTCCCATCACCACCTTATGAAAAACGAACCAAAAACAACGGTGTCCGGCGTACCTTGGCATTCCTGCCCACCGAGTCCACGGCATCCAGCCTCTTGCGCGTGATGGTCGCGTCGAGCCTCCTCTCAAAGTCCCTCAGGTCGCGGTACCGCTGCACGCCGTCGCTCACGACGCAGTCCTCGACGCCGTCGGGCATGGTCTTGTCGGTGGGCTTGCGGGCGCGCAGCTTGGCGCGCTCGTGGGCAGCCGCCTGCTGCTGGTGACGCTCGGCCTGCTGCTGGGCGGTCATGGGCGCCGCGGGAAGATGGCCTTGGGGTTGGGCGGTCATCATGGGCCCTGTTTTGACGCGGATGGCGGCGGCGTTAGTTGGTGTGGCAACCATGGCTGTGTACGAGCAAGGAGAGAGAGATATATATATATATATATATATATATATGTGTGTGTGTGTGTGTGTGTGTGTATGGAGAGAGAAATATATATATCCCCTCTCTACTCTCTAGGTGAGGAGGGAGGGGGGGGGAGGCGTGTGATATGTAGGTGCCCGTCGCACCAGTGGCGCGTCGACGAAGGGCACACGAGAACTAGACGTGGTGTGTGTGTGTAAAGGGAAAGGGAAGTGAGGGGGGGAAACAGATTTTGCCGGGCGTGTTGCCTAGTCCGTTACAACCAGCGACGACAAAAGGATCACAAAGGTGAGTTGGGGTAAAAGGGTTGGACAGAGAGTGACAGAGAGAGAGAGAGAGAGAGAGAGAGAGAGAGACAGAGAGAGAGAGCGGGTTTGTCCGTTGTGCAATCGCGACAATTGCAAGCTTCTGCTTCGGGGTGGGCACGGCGCAGGGCAAGCTTACCGATTCCTCCACGGCGTGGAGCAGGGACATGCGGCGACCTCTGGGCCACATTTTGTGGGAACTGCGACCGATATTGCGCCTGCATCTCGACTGGACTGACTTTTGAACTTGACTGGGGGGGGGGGGTGGTGTGTGTGTGTGTGGCAGGTGGTTTGGTGGATCCGCTTTTCAAGATTGAGGAAGGGGGATGGATGAGCGGCCTCTGCACAGTGGGAAGGGGGAGGAAGGGGAGGGCGCGCGGGCTGCGAGTTACAGTGAGTAGCGTCTCTGGTCTCTCCCCTGGGGGGGCTCCGTCGTTTAAGCCGAGTCCAGGATGAGGTTGGTTCGAGTCGAGTCGCCGTAGGACCGCAGTTGGGAAAGCTTTGGGATCACCGCGTCTTCCAAAGTGGACGTGGCATTTAATTGGGGGTGGAAAATAGACTTGGTCGGTGTTGGAAGACAAAGTGGAGCGTGCTGCGCAGGTACTACTAAGCGGTTTTTTTTTTTTTTTTTGGCGACGGGAACTGACTACTGTTAATGTACAGCTGTGGTCCGTGCACGCGCCCAACCTCCATAGCTACTCATATAGGCACTAGGCTTGTACAGTACTGCGTGTTACGTTTTAGGGCCTGCATCGTTACAGTACAAAGTTTTTAGGTCAAACCTCCCACTCCTCCCTTCACATTTTTGATAAAGCTGTTATCATCATGATATATGAGGACTAACTGATCCCGAAAGGATACAGCTCTCAATTTCTTTCAATTTCATCTGGTTTTGCTTCTCTAGCCCATTTCTCCCTTCCCCCCCCCCCCTCCCCCCCCCACCCCCCCCCCCCCCAACCCCCACCCCCCCACACCCCCCCCCCCCCCCCCCCCCCCCCTCACCCCCCCCCCCCCTTCCCTCTCCCTCCCCCCCCTCCTCCCTACCACTTACCACGCCACCC
>JACWRQ010000460.1:0-30144 GCA_014849955.1 Cryphonectria carpinicola | reverse complement strand
CGCCCCCCCCCCCCCCGCGCCCCGCGGGGGGGCGGGGGGGGGGCGGGGGGGGCCCGGGCCCGGGGGGGGGGGGGGGGGGGGGGGGGGCGGGGGGGGGGGGGGGGGGGGGGGGGGGGGGGGGGGGGCGCTGACCACATCTCTTCCCTTTGGTGCTGCACACCTCCCCTCAGGAGAGTCTCGCCTCCTTAGCCTCCTCAGCCTCCTTGGCCTCAACAAATTTCCTCAAGCCTTCAAAGTGCGTCTTGGCCTTAAGTGAGTCGACAAACTCGACGAACCGCACCACCTTGTCACACGCCTCGTTGAAGTGCAACGTGATCATGTACTCGTTGGCATACGGGCCGATGACGCTGTCTGCCGTGCTGGTGCACCACAGGGTGACCTTGTTGCCCTTCTCGTCGTCGACAATGTCCTGGATCTGCGGGTTGAAGTCCGTGAAGAGCGGCATCGAGAAGCTGAAGAATTTTCTGTAGGCGGTGTTGTCCATCTCGGGCCGGCAGAGGCTTTCTGTGTAAAAGGTTTTTTTTACCTGTGGTCAGCTTTCTTTGGTCTTGGTCGTCATCGTTCCTCGTCGTTGTAGGGGGAAGTAGAGAAAATTTTCGGGTGCATGAGGGGTAAACGTACTTGGCAGGATGACCGTGACGCAGTCGTCTGCGCGCAGGGACATGATCTTGTCCAAATCCCAGGAGCGGTACGAGTCGATCACTTCAATGGCGAGCTTGCGCCTCGGTGAGGCATCTTCTGCCATGGTGAGGGGGGGGGGAAGAGGGGGTAACAAAAGGTAATTTTTCTTAAGCTCTCAAGACTAGAGTCTGTTTGTTAGTATGGTTTGCAGTATTGACAAGAAAGGAAGAAAGAAAGAAACTCAGATGTCAAAGGTGGAGGAGGAATACAAAGCACCTACATGTCAAAAGCCACGAGCAGCTACCACGAAATCAACAATAATAACATTTGTCTCTCTCTTTTTGGTTCAGAAGATTGACAAAGATCCGCTGTACCCGGTGGAATAATCCGAGATCTCGTCAGTTTATCCCCCACCACCACCAATGAGTCGTTCCCTCCCGGGAGACGAGGGACCAATTCACCCACTCACTACTTTGGAATCCTTCTCGGGGTTAAGCGCTAGCCAGGAAGGGGAGTCACAGTCCAGACGGGAACGGGTCGAGAGCCAAGAGGGGAAAAAGGAAGAGATAGAAAGAAGAAAAAAGGGAACAAGATTCCCATGGGCTGTGGGGGCTGGCCAACGGTCCGGTTCCCATCACAGCGCCGGTCTACGTTGCGGCGCCCGTGGTTGTTTATATATCGGCCGAGTTAGAAATGGTCCTCTCTCGGATCCGAAAGACCCCGTCACGAAATCTTTGATCTGCTATTGGGGGAGGGTACAGACAATCGGTGGGGGAAAAGAGGGTCTGCTTCACGGCGAGTTATCTCTTGTCAAGGAATCACACGACACACACCACTTACAGATCTGCTCCGTCCAATGTTACATGGCAGATTTTTTACATGCGAACCAACGGAGAATGAGCCACTCATTAAGGTTCAGGTATAACGGTGGACATAGATGACCTCGTGTTCGTATGGTTGGACCTTTTTTTTCTCTTTGTTTTTTTTTCTTTCCTCACAGCCTTTAGACCACGGACGCAGCTCTGAGCAGATCATAAGCAGTCCATGGAAGTAGACAGACATTGATGTCCTCTCGATTTCGGTTGTCTTGCATAAAATTTGTCATCTATCTCATCAGATAATTACGTCCAATCCCCTCCCTCTTCCTCACTACTGAGGCACGTCAACACCACTCATCTCGGCACATTTCCTCAATAACCCATCCTGAAGGCTCTCATCCTCGCCAGCCTCCGAACATGTTCCCACCTTGGACTGATGAAAGTACTTCCCCGTCACTCCTTTCGCATTCCCCTCGCCCAGCGCCAACATCACATACCCCTCCACACCAGCCTCGATATTCCCCGGCGCATCCCATCCGCCCAGCTTCGTCGGCACCCAGCCCGGGGTCACAGCATTGCTCTCGACATCCGCCCACCTCCTCGAGAACCCCTTCGCCAGCATGACGGCGTGCAGCTTAGTGTCCCCATACGCCGAACTCTCGAGCGCGTCCAGCCGCGGCTGCCCGGAGCGGTGCAGCTGGCTCGAGACGAACACCAGCCGCCGCGGCCTCGCCATAAGACAGGTGAGCACATAGGGCGCCAGCGTGTTGACGGTAAACAGCTCCCCCGCCGACCGCGCCGCGCCGAATACCCCGGCATTGTGCACCACGCAGTCATAAGGACCGTGCCTGTCGGCCTCGGCCGCAAGCGTTTTCACTCCCTCCATGGTGCGCAAGTCGCCGATCAGGCACGCGTAGGCTCCTGGGCTGGCAGCCTGGGCGTCGGCGGCGCGTTGGGTGTTGCGGGCGTGAAGGACTACCTGGTGGCCCTGGGCAATGAGGCGTTTAGCTGCGAAGGCGCCGACGCCGTCGGACGAGCCTGTGATAAAGATCCGTGCCATTAGGGGGGGGGGGGTTCTCTCTCTCCTTTTCCTTTTCTTCTTCTTTCTGATTGGGGCTGGCAAAAAAAAAAATTTTTCCAGCAAGATAGGAAGAGTCCTTGACTTTGTTTAGATGTTCCTGACGACGGCCGGTCAAGCGATGTTTTGAGCTGATATGTCTTACCGTGTAGAATCCGTCTAACGGGTGGTCGGATTTATCAGTATGTTCGGTCGAAATCGGCTCTCGGGTAGATGTTATTAATTTCTTGATTTGTCTAAAACCGTTGCTATGCGGCCACCACGGGTCGTAGCCCTTTCAGCAGTAATTTCAAGCTCTGAATGGGAGTCTAAGGATCAACATTTCCATTCCGCACACTGTCATCAGCCATGGAAAGCATGAATGCGGCTCGCCCGACATGCCCACTGTGAACTCCAGTCTTATCGCGAGTTATTGTAGTCATGTGTATGCCCAATCAATAGCATAATTATGCTAATCAAGAAGCTCTTGTGAAGCAGGCGCTAGTAGATATCCACATACCCCAACACCACACCGAGGCATCAGTAAGAAGCCACTATATAATTTCCAGAGACGGTTGGTAGATTATCTGAATGTGATCATATGAACAGTTGCCTGAGACTGAAAATCGTCTTCATAACCCTAGGCCGTCCTCGGGAGTTCTAGACACCTAAACAGTCAATATGTTTCGTGATCTGGTCCAGCAAACAGTTCGGTCAGAATCGGAAGACAATAGTTGTCGCGAGCAGGGATCTCATTGGCTCGAGCAGACCCACTTTGCCTGCTCTTTTTTTTATATATAGACCTAGAACTCTCTTTTGTTTTCCTTCTCCTTCTAAGATAGTCAGAGCAAGAGATAATGCCTTTTCTCTCAAACCATCGCCTGGCCTGCTCGTCTCAAATAGACATTCCATATATATGATCATAATATGCGTCTGAACAGTGTGTCATATATAGATGAGGCTGACTTGTCCATTTATTTGTGGATGCAGTGTATGGCCAAAAGTCCAGTACGTATCAACAAATATTGACTATGGCTCTAGAGTGGAACAGCCAGGGATGAAGTGAGAAGGTACGCAGTTCAAAGGCAAGGCTAATGGTCCTGGCGTATAGTCTCGACTGAACTACACCACCCAGACAATTATGCTAGTAAATCAAGTAGGAGGCGAGACAGCGCGGAATTCCGCAGTCCTAATGATTTTGTTCAAGTTGCAGCGTTGGTGAACTGCACCACCTGAAGTCTCCCATCGAACTCATTTTTCTCGCGTGATCGATGTGTATGGAGTAACGTAAAAATCGTGCTCAACCTTCAGAACCTCGAATGGGAACGTGGGGGCTCATAAGAGATAGTACGATGTTTAGTGTTGCGAGTGGAAATTTTAATTATCTCGAAATGTTTCTGATAACTTGTTTCGAAATCGACCTAGCCTCACCCTCATCTAACGAAATAGCCTTGGTGCTTTGCTCGTACACAAGGCCTAGGTTCATTCGCGTGTTCTCTACTGGTCCTAGTTCCAAGTATACTCAGAAGTCTAGGCAGGATATGTATTAGGTAAAGAGAGAAATAGTCCCAAAGTATTTGGGCAGGAAAGAAAAAAAAAAGAAAAAGACTCGACACGACCTTGAATTGAACAGGCAGCCTCCTGCAGACATGGGCCAAACCACCTCCCGACCATTTCCCACCACCCACACTCGTAGCAAATGTAGGAACATCTTCTGCTCACGACATAGTAACGCGTAAAGAGAGAAATAAATAATATCTTGACAGAAAAAAGACAAAAAAAATAACCCAGAAGGGCACTGCCGAGCAGACTTATGGCGACTTGTGAGCAGGTTCCCCGGTACCGCGCCCGGTGAGTCGTACCAGATCCTCTGCAGCTTTCAGTGGAGGGAACTGGCGGCTAGGTAGCTTGCTCAAGGCTAATGGACTCTTTTGTGGAAAGATGAATCTTACCACTGCGCCAACAACCAACTTTGTTGCTTTGGACTGATCACTTCTGGTTTATATGTTACCCTCCGCTTCCTGTCACGTTTAGCCCCTTCCCCTTCCCTGTTCGCCTTCCCTGTTCCCCTTGCCTGCAGCAGTCAGTTAGCAAACAATAATCCCAAGAAAACCACTATACCATTGCTCAACTCAACCCGTTGCCAGTTGATTCATTGTTCTTGTAGGAGGAGGACGCTTCACCACGGCCACCCACCAACCCTCCTGTACGTAATATTGACGAACCCAAGCTCCCTCTTGAACGGCGCTTCCACTCCACAGAAATTCTTCTTTCCAACATTTTGAAGAGGTTGTTGGTGTTTGAGGGATGGAAATAATGATTCTCTACGCACACGTCCACTGTCACGACGCGTCTAACGCGTGTTTAGCAGCCCTTCGTGACCCCGTGACCACCTCGAATTCGAGAACGCGCGTAACATCCTCGCCAATACGAATCCTCATCATCACCCACATCTGATCGATTCTAAGGTTTTTATGAACAACAGCAAACAGATAGTTGTCATTCATCACTCCCAACACCGACAGACTTGACTGTTCAATAATCTCTGCTCAAAGTACTCAAGTCTCTCATATCACTGATGACTAGAAGAGATCCTCCATTATTATTTCTATCAAGTTGAACTCACCTGTTCCCATTCAAAGTTCAAGAATAATTATTCGTCGAGATGAAAAACATATCAAAATAATGTCGTCCTGCTTATGTAAGCATATCCGCTTCATGGAAGACGGCCTTCCTCGAGCTAAGACTCGAGCCGAGTTGATCACCAAGCCAAGTGCTCTTAAAACTACATTCACTCCGGTTTGAACCATCACCACCCTGGCCCTGCTCCAACTCTGATCGATCGATCAGTCGCCACGACGCAATGCATGCAACATGAGCACGACGACAGGCTTCAAATAGTTTTAGAATATTACTGCGTGTCTAATTCATGTTTGCAACTGGGAAAGATGGGACTGCGTAGACAGCCATCGTACGTAAAGGTGAAGTAGAGTTGAATATGAGACAGAAACTTGGATGAAAAGCTACCTTCAACCCGGACCTCCATCATCATCAGAATGCGTACACAGATCTTCTGGAAATGACTGTATTGAGCGCTATCGAAAGGAAGGAAAGGAAGGGAAAAAACAGAAGGAAACCCAGCCAGCTAGGTGAGGCTATCTAGGCAGAGGGTGCCTGGCGATAGTGGGGCCTGGTGAATCACTGGCCCTCGCACAGATCTTCCAAGGGTATGATGTGATATCGGTGCTGCTAGGCTGACTTTTCTACCCATGATGTGATGATCGCCGATTTCAAACCGATGAGTGTGCCTCTCTGTCCTTCGCTCCCTCCCTTCCTTCATCTCTCTCTCTCTCTCACTGGTATGGGAGCCTGTCCGTGACCAGACATCTCCAGTCAGTCACGCACACGTTATGAGCGCTGAGGTCATACTCCTTTGGAGGAGTTGGCGTTCCTCGCTTAACTCGTGGTTGCAGGGCTCCGGCATCCATATGCCATACTTGCTTGTTAGTCCTGTAGTTGAGATAGCCCATCTATAAATCCTCTTGTTATTAGATATATAATCTTACTGGCTACTGATGTATTTTGCGGAATGGATTGAGAACATCTGCTATGGTTGAATATGTACATACCTCGACCACAGCACAGGTTTCGCCATGTGGGTCGGCCTCCGGCCTGACCAGCGAGAGTTTGGTCTGCGACTGAAGGATGTCAGGAATAGTCCTGACGTGCTTGCTGTCCTTGGTCTTGAGCTCCTCGTCGCGAACTTTCTCGAGCGCCTTGACCACGTCGAAGATTCTCTGGTCGCGGACGGGGACGGCCGGGTGCTCGGTGATGCTGTCGAGTATCACTTCATTCTGCGCCTTCATGTCTGCAAAAGTACGATGTATAAGGGTACAGGTCCTCAGGCGCGGGAATTCGAGCAACAAATCGTACATGGTCAAAATGTCGTCTCCAGTTTCTGTGAGGCGATCAGGGATGCCTGCGAGGTGCTTGACATAAGGCTTTGCCGCGTCGGGGAACTTTTGCAGCAAGTATTTGAAAGAGTAGCCAACGGAGAACTCGTCTTTATTCGAGTTGGGGACACCGAAAGCCTTGAACCTTGGGATCTTGGCCCAGCCGTCGTCGTTGTCTACCTGGTTGCCTCCCGCCCTAAAGCCAGCCATGACAAAACGAGGAACATTGGCTTCACAGTCACTTCCGAGCAGGACGGTCTCACCCCAGTACGTGACCAGGCCCTCCCTGTAGATGGCGCGGCAGGTCAAAAGCAGGTTGTAGTGAAAGCTTGTCAGGATCTTGGCGTACTCCCAATACGGGTGGCGGCGCATCCGCCTGCTCACGTCCGTCATGTCCTGCATTGGATCTGTTCCTACTCCGAAGAT
Organism: Cryphonectria carpinicola; assembly: GCA_014849955.1. Taxonomy (NCBI): domain Eukaryota; kingdom Fungi; phylum Ascomycota; class Sordariomycetes; order Diaporthales; family Cryphonectriaceae; genus Cryphonectria; species Cryphonectria carpinicola. The sequence goes on along the minus strand of JACWRQ010000460.1, from coordinate 23,269 downwards.
CTCGCGAAGCTCGACTGGATAGTGTTCGGGATGTTCATCAGGTCTAAGCTCCAGTGTAGATCCATAGAAGACGTAGGTGTAGATTCGAAGGCGTACGTCGATAGGAATTCGAGTGAACAACGGGGAGTTCGTATGGCCTGTAGCGGCGGGAGAGGCAGACTCCTTGGGGTCAGCGGCGACCTCTTTGGAGCAAATATCCTCCTTGGCTTCAGGAGGAGCCTCGCTGGTGCCAGTAGTCTCACTGAGGTCTGCAGTTGTACTGGAGCCTGCAGTCTCGCTGGGGTCGGGAGCCTCACTGGAAGCCGTTGCCCCCTTTTTATCAGCCATCTTGAAGGATGTTCTTGGCGTTGGTGTCAGGTATGTACAGTATGGTGGTTGGTTGGTGGTGGAGGTCAGGTAATCATGTTGCAATATGGAGAGGAGATGAATACAGAGAGGCAGATGGAAGCAGGGTGCTGCAGGTATTTGTGGGAATGGACAGAAGTTGCTAAGCAAGTACTTCTGCTATCGATCGGGGAGAAGTTACATAATCACATCACTTGTTGTAATACCTCAGATCCTGCAGCTTTCGACCCTCATCTTGATTGCAAGGTCCTCCCTACAGCCTTGTCGCCAGCCTTTTCTTGATTGGTCAGCATTCTTCAGCTCTGTCTACTCTTGTTACATATTCCACATTTGTTTTATCATTCCTTCCTTTTTTTTATTGACATGTCAAGAAGCTCATCATTCCCTTGCAGCCAAAGAGTCAGCATGAGTCCGTGCTTGTTTGTAGTAAAGAAGAGAACGATCACTTCTATGGAGCCATGTACACATGTACAGTGGGTGTACTCCAGGGCATCTTCAGTGCTTGTGATCCCAGAGGCGGGGGTTATTTACAGGGGCTGCTGTGGGGACAATAAATGGATCTCTTGCTTGCCTATCAACCTGCTATTGTGTGTGCCACTACATAAAACTATCTGCTCAGCCTGCAGTGGCCTGTAGGGTTACTAAATCTCCAACCTGCATTTCTCGACATATCATTTCTCCCTCAGTTTGCCCCTCCGCCCTCCCCTGGGGGTCCTTCTGCCCCCCCCCCCTCCTTCTGCGGTGTAGCCCCAACCTCTCTCCTCTCTCCTCCTCAGGTGCGGTGTGCAGGCATGTTCTAAGACACCTATCCATATTGAGCGCAGGGTGCGTACGGTGCCACGTCTTTGGTGGCACGACAGATGCTGTGTTACTTTTACTTGCAAGTTTTTCCTGCAGGATCTGCCTCAGCTTGCCTCTTTTTCTCACCGCACTTTAATTAAATGTTGAGACATGCCCACGCGGGCAGTCCAGTCCCGGCACTTTCAGTTATCAACCATCGGAAGAAGCAGTGCTCAGATGATGATCGCAGGTGATGAAATAATGGATGTGGCTGGCTGACTGGTTGGTTGTACCAGTGGACGAGCGCATCCCTCTTCTTTAGCCATCGTGCTTTTCATATCCCTTCCCCCCCCCTCTTACTTGGTTCCGGCTTCAGGCTCTAGCGAAAGCTGCAAGCATATTCTCAACAGAGAGTTTCCACCCTCTAATCTCTTATTTCCTTCTTTGTTTTTCCCCATGGGCCCCTCCTTTCTCTTTTTCTCTCTCTCGAACCTGGAGGCGAGTCTCGGAAACAGTCTCACATTCAATCGTCTCGGAATCGTTGTGTGAACTGTGCATTCTGCCAGTTGCCAGCGCTATTCCCGTTTAAATTGTTATCACAGCCGCCGAGTAGATCTTCCCAGAGGCCGAGACCCCTGTCTTCACTCTTTAGTGGGGAATCTTCCGCGCCCCTCGAGTTGTGGCGTATTCCAAGGGTGGGTGCACTGCACCACAAGTTGCTGCGAAGCACCGACCAGCTCTTCTTTTCGTATTCCGAGTAGTTAGTACCTGGGCACGAACTGAGGCAGGCCAGGCCGCCTTGCCGCCGTGTCAAAGTCAAGGGGGTCTTTTCTTTTCTTTTTCTACCGCCGAGTTCTGAAACGCAACGAGGACGTCCACCTTGCTGAAACGTCGCGGCGTGCACACCTCACGATCATCTTCAGGGATCCTGAGCATCAGCGGCTGAGGAGCCGCCCCCGGTTGTAAAAGAGAAAAAGAAAGAACGAGACACACAGACAGAGGCACTCTCTTTCACGGTCGACCATTTGAACCAGGGCATTATGTAATTTCATGCGTGTGAGAGTGTGGTTTTCCATCTGATGCGCATTCATCGCATGATGCTGTAATGGTGATGATACCCACTAAATGAGCCGCGTGGCTACACATCCCGTCGAACGCGATCTCGAACCTCAAATCGCCCTCTGCATGATGTTGATCCTCAGTCTGAAAACATGCTCCTGGGTCTCTCAAGTCCCTTTGTTGTTGTTTTTCTTGTTTTTTCTTTCCTTTTTTTTTGCCTTGACTTTCATGCCGCCTCTTGTTGTTGAGTAATTTTATATCCACCTTAAGTTTCTTCTTGCACTTAACTCTTGTCAGTGCCATATTATCGTCCGGTCTTTTCAATCTTGGCTTTGAACATGATCTGACACGCCCGGCACGAAATCCCTTCCTCGCCCTGCGACGATCATTTCTTATCCCTCTCTTTCCCTCTTCTTTCCATGATTCCCATTTCTCCGCCTGCTGGCTCAGGTGGTCCTTTTTTTTCTGTCTTTTTTCCCCCAACATTGATTAGGCTACGCCTAGTCACCACCTTGGGTTGTAAATAGCGTGCTGGCTCGCGCAGAGCAGGCCTCGATGCTACATAATTTCCTTCTTTCAAAAAGGCTGGGATAATCAATTTTCCTTTTTCTTTCTTTCTTTTTTAATGACGGATTTCTCAGTGGGACATCTCCTTATTAATTATTTGTTCTCGGTCTCAACGGTTGTTGAACCCACTCCTGGGTAAGCTGGACGACGCATCCATCGGCGTATGCAATTAATTCCAAGAGACTCTGGCGAATGATTGAATCCGGCAGCCCTGGAGATGGTACCTCCTGGGTTCAACACATGGCGGTCAGTCTTCTGGTGGACGGTGTCGTGTCTACCCAGTCACTCGAGCTTGCTGACTGATTCTCCATTCCTCTTTCTTTCCAGATATCAACGAAGTGATATCTTTCAAGCAGCTTCTGCGATGCGTGATCGGGATGAATCCATTCAGCATAGGGAGGGGCGTGTCGTCTCTGGAGGCGTCATGAAGAGGGATCATGACCACCAGGATTCCAAGGAGCGTGACGACAAAAATGGAGGCGGAGGAGGCGGCGGGGGAAACGGTGGTGACAAGGGCGATGGAAAGAATAACGACAAGGACAACAACAAGGACAAGAAGAAGGAAGAAGGCCACACAAGCGCACCAGCTCTCACTGTTCAGGCACAGACAAGCTCGACATCAATCTTAGTTGAGACGACCACGGTCTTGACTACACCATCATCATCATCTTCAGTGTTATCATCAACAGTCTCAACAACATCCACTTCCCTTCCGACGTCCACGCCACCACCTACACCAACAAGCACATCGTCCATCGAGACGACAGAGCCTGTGACTACTACTTCGTCTACATCGAACTCGCCCTCGGAAACCACCGTTCTGCTGACAACCTCTTCCGTCTCGACCGTCACCGTCGACAACACGTCCTCAACTGCCACCGCCCTGGCAGACTCGTCCTTCCCCAGCAGCAGTATTGTCATCGGACAGCAAGACAGAGGAGGCCAGTCTGATGATTATAGCGGCGATGCAAGCAGCAAACACCATCTGCCGCCGCCACCTCTCAACAACACCAAGTTCGCCATCGCCTTCGGGACTTTAGGTAAGGTTTTTCCCCCAACAAAGAATCTTTCTTCATCACCACAATGATAATCTATCTTTTCCTTCTTTCGCTTACAACCTCTAAACCTTGTGTGCTTCTACAGGCGTGGTAGGCTTCATTGTGGGAATCGTCTGGGCCATCATGCTCATCCGCCAGCGCCGTCGACGAAGACACAAGCACGGGGGCAACCGGTACAGCCAGCGTCTATTCACCAAGACGCGCAGCTACTTCAACTTCAACAACCAGCGCCGTGACGATCCCTCCAGCACTGACAGAGGTGATGACGAGGACGTCGGCTCCGTGCACTCTGTCCAAGGCTACCTGGACGAGAAGCGACACGACCCTCGCTATCCCATCCCCGTGCTGGAGCCCGCGCCCGTGTACCAGGCCAGCATCCGCAAGAATCTCGCCAGCTGGTTCCAGCGGTCCAGCGGGCACCACGCTCTGAAGCTGAACGCGATCAGCGAGCGGTGGAGCCGCTGGACCACTCGTGGTGCTGCTCAGAAAGGTGGGAGCCAGGACTCGGGCCCAGCGGCGGCAGCACGAGATGTGCCACCGATGCCCAGCATCGCCAGCATGTCTCAACAACAGCAGTCTCCTTCTCAGGACGCCATCTCCGAACTAGACGCCACAGGCCCAGAGATCAGCCAACCAGAGTCCGTATTGTTCTCTCGTGAGGATTCAAAGGCATATATTACAAGCCACTGGTCCCACTCGACGGGCACGGCGGAACCCATGTCCTCAGGAAGCTCGTGGACGTCTGCCGCCCGGACCACGACGACAACAGTGGCGGGGACGGGCGCCGTGTCCTCCGGCTTGAAGCCGGGTGGAGGCCCAGAGAGATCGATGAGCGAGCTGACGAGCCTGCGGGAGGAGCTGCTGGTGCTGTACGAACAGGGCGAACAAGATGCCGCGGGGGGCTTAAGGTGAGGAGAGGTCATGAGGATGGACGATTTTTCTTCTTCTTTTTTTTTTTGTTTTTTTTTGGCGTGTACATATGTCGTCGGGTTCTAGCATTCACACCTAAGTAAATAGAATGTGGACGTGATGAAAACTAGCTTTTCTACTACCTTAGGTATCATGTTATATTTAATCACATTTGCCATCGATTTTCTCCTGCAATCAAGATGCTGGGGATGTAAATAGTGGCTTCAATCTGAAGGTCATTCTTGTCTACGAGGCTGAATATTCTCAAATACGAGCTAACAGACTATTGTACCGTCGAACAATAATTAATCACGACATACAAGACCAATTAGTCTTTTTTCGAATAAATACATTGTGGAGTTGGGACACGTTGATGTCACTATTTCGCCCTGTTGAGACCAACGAATGGCGTGCAGAAGCAAACATGGAAAAGACTGAAGACTAGACTGCGCTGATGGAATCTTGCCTAGTGACCTTTATGGGGTACTGTGCTTCGCGACGAGGGTATCCAAGCCACTCATGTCAAGAATGTCGGGGGCAGATCCGGCCCTGTCGAGGGCGAAATATCAGCATAGGTCTACGAAGATAGCATGATGGTGCGATACAGGAAGGGAAAACGTGGAGAGAGAGAAGAAAGTAAGAACTCACCCCAGACATGCAAGTTGTCCATGCCCGCCGCGCTGTGCTGAGTGGGATAGTCCTGATCCAGCAGGTCCCCGTCGACATAGTGCTCGAAGATGAACTTGCTGACGTCGAACCAGTAGTCAAAGATCTGGCTCCCCATGATATGCCTCCCGACGCCCCAGCAGTTCTCATAGCCCTGGTGGCGGAGCCAGTCGTGGCCCAAGACCTGGGCGTCGAAGTCGTGCGTCTCGAAACTGCTGTGGTGGACGTGTGGGGCGCGGGGGCCCTCAAAGAAGAAGAAGCAGTGGTGATCGACCCGCTCCTTGCCCTTGCCGAGGCGGAAGAAGACGGTGACGTCCTCGCCGGCGTCGTTATGGATTAGCTCGGAGGGGTAGAAGTTGAAGTAGGTCGAGTAGAAGTCGAAGCACTTCTTGTAGTTGGTCACGCACAGGCCAAAGTGGCCGAGCTTGTGGACGGGCGCAGGGCGCTTCTGAAAGCGTTGAGTCTGGTTGACGTCTCGGTACTGCTTCTCGGGCTGTGTGCATGTGGATGTGTTATCAGAAAAGGATGAGAGACATTCATCAAAGGGGGGCCACCACTACTCACATAGTTGGGCTTCGGCTCGGGAAGCTCGAGGCTCAAGGGCTCGACCATCTCCTGGCCCCAGACCAGGTGGAAGGGGAAACCATCGACGGGGTCGTAAAAGGTCACAAACTTGCCGCCGCCTGGGGCGCCCTCCATCTCATACACATCGGTGGCCTTGACCTCCTTTGGCAAAATCTTTCTCGCCCTCTCTAGTTCCTCTAAAGAGTCGACGGCAAACGCGGGGCCGCCGAACTTGGTCTCGTCCGAAGCCTCGACGCACAGCACAAAGGGCTCGACGCCGTAGCCGCGGTAGTATGTGCGGGGCCCCTCGCGCTTCACCTCGAAGAAGCCAAAGTCCACCATGAAGGCCCGTGCCGCGTCGACATCTTCAGGCTTGTATTTGTAGTATACATGGCTAATGCGGCTCAGCTGGATCTTCTTGGGGCCATCAGCCGCCATGAGGGGCAACAGTCAATGAGAAACCGAACTTGGTTGTTGAAGTTTACTCGACGATGCTAAGAGCCTGTTGGTGCTGACGAGTCCTTTTTGAAGGTAATATATGTGTTTCCCAAAAAAAGAAAAAAGGAAGAAAAAGAAAAAAGAAAAGAAAAGGCAATAGTCACAGTGAAATACCAGCTTCGGAGGCCAGATATAATAATAAATCCGTCTCTTCCAGGCTCAATTTCAAAAGCTTCACCCAGTCCGCGAGGGGTAAATGATGTCTAGTGGCATAGCGCACAAGGATGACAGCGGGGAAGCATGTGGAGATCTCTCCACGCCCAAATAGCTGGTTTGGAACGATGAGTGGCCATCTTGGACCGATGTGATGGTCGAACTTTGGTAGTAGGTGTGACGGCAGTTGTGTTCTGCTTTCTCAGGCGGGCTCGTCGTGAACTTGTAAATCCGTGTGAGCCGGTTGAATAGAACTCGGGTCGACTGGAGAAATATTTCAGCCGGGCCAAGAGCGAGATGGAGAAGGAATAAATCCGTACATCCGTCTGCGCGTCCCAGATTCTCCAACAGTTTTCCCTCGAAGATGGAGGAGACGAGATGGAGAAAGGAGTCGACATGGGGCTCGGCAAATGCGTGGGACATAATTCTACTATACCAGGTACATTCATCAGGGTTAGGGTTTATCGCTGTGACAAGCTAAGGATCGATAAGATAAGACCTGCTAAGAGGACGAGGGGTCGCGGGGGGGGGCACCTTCTAAGGCTTCGCAGTCTGACGTTGGCGAAATCAACCCTCTTGCGCCTCTTCCCCCCCCCCCCCATTTCCTTTTTCTTCTTCTTTTCTCTTTATTCCTAACTGGCCATCCTCTCTCGACATTTTTGCTCAGCGCTAGACTCTACTGCACCTCTTTGAACCCTACCAACTCAGCAGCAGCCTCTCGAAACCCCTACAAGCCCTCCTGCCCCTCCTCCGCCTCCTCCTCCTCCTCGAGCTTCTACTCCTCGCCGTCGACGATGCCCAAGAAGCTCGTCAAGTCCGCGACCTTCTCCTCCATCTCCTCCGCCTCGACCTCGACCTCGGCCCCCACGCCCGTATCCATCCCCCTGCCGCGCATCCTGACCGATGGCGGCCCCCTCCCCAAGCTCGTCGTCTTCGACCTCGACTATACCCTCTGGCCATTCTGGGTCGACACCCACGTCAACGGCAGCCTAAAGACCATCCCCGGAAGCAACAATACAGCCTGCGCCGACAGGACAGGCGAGGAGTTCGCCTTCTACAGGGACGTGCCGGGGGTGCTGTACGCCCTGCCGCAGCTGGGCATGCGGGTGGGCGTGGCCAGCCGGACCAGCGCGCCCGACCTGGCGAGGGATATGCTCAAGCTGCTGTACATCCACCCGCCGGCGCCCGAGGCCGGCAAGAAGGCCGGCAAGGCGAGGAAGGCCATCGACCTGTTCGACGCGGGGCTGCAGATCTACCCTGGGTCCAAGCTCACGCACATGCAGAGGCTGCAGAAGGAGACGGGCCTGCCGTACGAGGACTTTCTGTTCTTTGACGACGAGAGCAGGAACAGGGAGACGGAGAGCCTCGGCGTCACCATGTGTCTGGTCCGGGACGGGGTGACGTGGGGCGAGCTAGAACGTGGGGTGAGGGAGTGGAGGAAAAGGAGGGGGTATACGACGCCGAGGGATGGCGGCGCCGCCGCAGCAGCAGCAGCAGCAGCCGAGGATGATGGCCAGTGAGAGCTGAGGTGGTGGCGCTGGTACATACCGGCAGGCTTGTCATATGCATGTTTGGGCCACGACCCGGGGGCGGACGACAACCAAGACACCGTTCCTGTCATTCTGGTCTTTTGTGTGAGGAGTGGACGCTGGTGCCAATCCTTCCGCTCGCACATGTAACTTGTGGTACGTTTGTTTTTCTTTGTGGGCATGCAATGCAATTAGAATAGGGTCATGCTGTCCTATGATTCACGACAGACAGACAGACAGACAGACACCAGCACATAGAGAAGGGATTGGGACTGGAATAGAGAGAGTAGTAGATGTATATATATACCTATTAGAAGGAGGTAGATCAAGAATTAGAAATCACAACCTGCCCACCTTAAGCCGTGCTGGCTCCCCTTCCATCCCAATCCATCTATAACATGGCATCATGAGTTAGGAACAAGTAACGAGATGTGCCTCTGAACTCACTGGCTCCTGACTGGAGACCCCTTCAGTGAGACCATACACATGCTGTGCCAGGGAGGAGGTTTATCAATTTTGGGAGGAATTGCCAAGTAAACCCTCGCCCACCCATCCCCCCCCCCCTCTCTTCTTCTCCCCTTTTCCAGCTCCCACCTACCCTCTTCCCTTCCACCCCTCCCTCCCCACACCCACACTATAAGATCCCGTGGTCCCGAGTCTGGGCCGGGTTGACGTCATGAAGGATTGTTTTCTAATTACACAAGATAACTTTGAGTCCCATTATGTCTCTTACTCACCAAGAATGTGGGCTGAGGAGATAAAAAGAAAAGCAAGGGAAAAGAGGAAGAAGAAGAAAAAGATGATGATGATGATAATGGAAAGAAGAAAGGGAAAAAAAGCCTTCATGAAGATAAAAATAATAAAGGAAGAGAAGAAGAAAGAGAGGAATAAATTTGGATGTACATAAATCATGACGTTTTCGGCCCCTTGCATAATATCTCATCATCAAATCTTGGTCACCTGCAGAGCATATCTAACTATCTATCTGCACGAGCATGCATGCAAGGCGCGCATCTGACCTCTCTCCTAAGGACCCTCTCTTCCCCTCCATCCTCTCCGTCTTTCGGTGCCACGGGGTGGGAATGTTTTGTCCCCACAGGCGGGAAAAGTTGGCGGCGTCAGAGTGCGTCAAAGCTGCGCAGCCTTCGCACTCAGCTCAAACTCCGAAAGTCCCCTTTTTTTTTGGGAAATTTCTTGGCCGATCTAGCTTCTCTCGTCAAAAACCCTCAGATCAGTCTTACCTTTTTATCACATACATTCTTTTATGTATGTACCTTACCATAGTAGTAAATTCCCCGTCTCTCTCTCTCTCTCTCTCTCTTCTGTTGTTGATGACCTCGTGCGCAAAGTTGTCCAAACGCGACTCTGCTCTCGTATATTTGTAAAATCTGAGATTGACAGGCAAAATCCCTTCCTCTTGTTCCCCCAATCTCCTCCAACTGTAAACCTTATTGGTCTCCTCCCGTCGTCTGTCTCCTCCTCCTCCTCCTTCTTCTTCCCTCCCTCCAATGACACGTCCTTCGATCGAGGCCGCAACCTCCGGCCATGCCACGAGGACGCAATCCAAGGCCTCGGTGAAGAGCAGCAGCGGTGGCCATGTCAAGGGCGCTATCGAGTATGGCTACCCCCATGGGCACATAGGGCACCTCACTGCCGAGGAGGAGGCTTCCTTTGCCGAGTTCAAGGCCCTCCTGACCTCCACGGGCCTGTACAAGCCCGGCCCGCCGCCATCGCACGACGACACGGTGCTGCTGCGGTTCCTGCGCGCCCGCCGCTGGGTCGTGGCCGATGCGCACAAGCAGTTCAAGGATACCGAGGACTGGCGCGCCGCCATCCAGCTCGACGTGTTGTACGACACCATCGACGTCGACGCGTACGAGCAGAGCCGCCGCCTGTACCCGCAGTGGACGGGCCGACGCGACCGCCGCGGCATCCCCATCTACCTGTTCGAGATCCGCCACCTCGACCCAAAGACCGTCAGCGCCTATGAGAAGTCCGTCGCCTCCACCTACTCGCGCGCCGCCCACGACGGCAAGACCCCCGCCAAGCTCATCCGCCTCTTCGCCCTGTACGAGAACCTGACGCGCTTCGCCCAGCCCCTGTGCACCCAGCTCACCGACCGCGACCACGCCCGCACCCCGATCACCCTCAGCACCAACATTGTCGATGTCAGCGGCGTGAGCCTGAGGGGGTACTGGAACCTGAAGGGCCACATGCAGGCTGCCAGCGAGCTCGCCACGGCCCACTACCCCGAGACCCTGGACAGGATATTTGTAAGTCTGAACATGTGCATACTTCGTTTGAGATCCAATGGCCGTTCTTGCATGGCTGACAGAGACACCTGTGGTCTGTTCTCTCTCCTCCCTTGTCTAGATCATCGGCGCACCCATCTTCTTTACCACCGTATGGGGCTGGATCAAGCGCTGGTTCGACCCCGTCACCGTCTCCAAGATCTTCGTCCTCTCCCACGCCGAGGTCCTCCCCACCCTCACCTCCTTCATCGACATCGAGAACATCCCCAGGCAGTACGGCGGCAAGCTCGACTTCAACTGGTGCGAGATGCCCAACCTCGACCCCAAGATCAAAGAGCTGGCCACCTGGGAGAATGGCTACACCGAGTTCCCCAAAGGCCCCGTCTACTGGGTGCCCATCGACGGCGGCAAGAGGCTCGAGTGCCTCGCCAGGGGCAGCGTAAACAAGCAGCAGAGGAACGAGCGCATCTGCACGATACCGGTCGCCTTCCCAGACGGGCAACAGCAGGAGAAGGAGAAGGCGGCGGGAGCGCCCCTGACCAACGGCATCGCCGTGAGGCCTGCCCCCGTCGAGTCAAGCGAGAACACGCTCGAGCAGCCGCCGGCCGACGTCCCTGCCCAAGACGAAGCAGTAAAGTCGAGCGAGGCACCAGTTGTGACGGATGGTGTGAAGGCGGTGGCAGTGCCCGAGGTCAGCTCGCCCACGGACGACGACTTCCAGGACGCTCCTGAGCAGCCACTGGTCACGGAGGTCCAGGGTGTCCAGAACCTGTCCCTACAAGATCCAAGCGAGAAGACAAATCATGTCGATACCGCGGTTTTGGACAAGACTGGAGAGGCGGAGGTTAATGGGAAGCCTGTGGTCGCATCATGATGATAAACGAAAGAGAAAAAGTGCATGAGTTGCGGAGAGATGTTGTACATACAAGCAAATTTTTTTATTTTTTATTTTTGCCCTTTTCTTCCTTGGATAGACAGACGCATTTGCGCTGGAGGCCTTGAATATGTATGGCGATGTCGGACTGATGATCATCTTCTTTTTGAAGTCTCTGATGAACGTGTTTCTGTCCCTTTCTCCGTCTGCGTGTTGATGCTGAGAGAAGCGAGAACCGGCAACTGGATCAAGATTTGATCAGCTTGACTTGGAAGTATAAACTCCCCCATATTAACTTGATCATCTAAAGGCAGGCGTTAGGGTCAATATAGAATGGAACAGAAAAACCCAAGGACAGAACAGACAACGGGTCTCACTCTAACCAGTGCTGGAAGGAGGTCTGGGCCCGAAGTTCACTGACCACTCTCTGCCTTCTCACCTCCCAGTAATCTTTGTTTGGGTAACCATCCGAGGATATTGAACGAAGTCTTACAGATGTGCAAAGGGTTTACTTTATAGTTCCCCCCTCAAACACTCCGCTTCAAGTCACCAAAACTCAGTGGCATAGTTACTGTCGTCGATGCGAGAATTCCGAGTCATCAGAGATCTTCAAGTACGAGAAAGCGAATTTTTTGGTCTTTTTAGGCAAGTTAAAAATCCTGAATTGGTCGTATGATAGCTCCGACACAGTGGACCACGCCTCTTGCCTGACGAGACACGATTTGAGTGGGCTGACTTTGTACAATTTACCATACGAGCATACCCTCACCTCCTCCCGAGGCCAGTTGGGTATTTTGAAGCCATCGTGGACCATGGACATATAATAACACTGAAAAATCAGCAGCGAACAGTGTCGACGAATATACGGACTCGGCTGAACCGCCTTTTGAGGGTGCAGCAGATAGGAAACATTCGTCTTATATTAGCAGGTCAGGAACCAGAAGGGTCCCGAGGATTAAACCTTGGAGGACACAGCTGACGACCCTGCAGGCTTCCAGTGAAGCCTGCCGCCTGGATTTTCTACGTCTTCATTGTGTGTCCTGGAATCCAACATTCTATGCCAACCTATCAGGTGGGTCTTACCCTGTTCCCCATCGGCGACAAAATATACCCAAGTATATGAAGATGATTGCCTTCCTACTGACCTCATGGCTTTTGGCTGGAGAGGCACTGGAGGCTTTGAAGAAGGAGTTCAGTCTAGATTTGGCGGCATTTGGGCTTTAGAGCCTCAATGATAGGCGCTGAAGTTGTTTTATGCAAGCATTAGAGAAGGACGAGCACCTCCCCAGCGCGGGCTGGAAATGTGTGATCTACATAAAATGTCGCAAGCTGACAATCTCTTAGCCACAAGTAAATCTACTTGTTGGCTCAAATATTGCCACAAGACAGCCTGGTACTCCACGACGTTCACAATATACACCGCATTCGAAGCTTCGAAATGATCGCCGCCGACCTCCTGCAAGCCCTTCCATCAAGCCGCGACTAGAGTAAGTCCTTCCACACCTTGAGCCGACTTTCTCTCTGAAGGGTTGAGCTACTTTATCTTGCTGCTGCTATAATTTTTTTTCGCGTTTAAAAGTCTCAGAGGTAATGAATGGAAGACACTGGTATACTTTTGGCGGCCAGCTGTGCGATCCCAGACAGTGCCGATATCAAACATAGCAAATTTCATGAGAGGCGCATGCTCACACTTAGGTAAATTGATAGCCATGCAGACCACAGGGTCTTTTGTCCGTGGCCCAGAAATATTGAGTAATATAGCGATGACCCTGCCGAAGGCCCAAGTGCGTGTCAGCAGGCTAAATGAGAATCAGCGCCTCGATATTTATCTGACATGCTTGGACGCATGAATTTCAACAGGGCGTTAGAAGCAGGCACCCCAAGCTACCTGACCCCTCCATATAATACAGTTACCGCAGAGTTCTGAGATAAGACTCTCTCGCACTCTATTTGGTCTTGGATAGAAAGATTCTCAGCACTGAGGCTTACTCCTTTTCGGACTCAAAAGTCTGCTTGTTCCGTCGTGGTCAGGTATAATTTTTAAAGGTGTTTCCACGACGGGGAGTAAGCTATGGCCTCGAGTGAAGGCTAAAGCATGCAGATGCAGATGCGACATCACGTCTCGACTGCGGGCATAAGCCCAAAGCCGCGTATAGACTCGGATTCCTCTCCCCGGCCACAAATCCTTCATGCTATCCGTAGGATCGATCGCAAATCACGGTCCCATGATTGGAGGGGGCAATGCGTGCCGAAGTTGGAGGGGACCTGTTCTGTATAAGATCTGAAGCAATGTAGACATGCAGAGGAGAAGTATTGATTAGAAGTCATGTGCGAAGACCCGCGAGCCCAGCCCATTCATGGTCCCCTCTTGTGCAAGATCAATAATGGTGGTGTGAGTGGATCGTCCGGGTGTCGCTACCGAGGGAGATGACATGGATGGCCTCGGAGCCATGCACATAATTAACCAATAACCAACTATGCTGTATACTACTACATATAATACTATGCACGCTATGGTAGGTGGTCATCCTTTACGATTCCAATTCCGCATCTGCACTGAAGATGTACGTGAGCTCCCACTATCATGTAGTAAGCATGAAATCGCAAGAGGGAGCCATGATGAACGACACCATCGGTTGCCCCCCAGACTGCACTTGTGCCTGGACGGCGTCAACGGTGTCTGGATAAGCTTTCGTAAGCTTTTGCCAAGGGGGCGGATTGTTGTTGGTTTTCCCGCTTGCTTGGCAACTTGGCAGACGATCATCCTTTGGGTCATTTCAGCACCAAGTTCTTGGTTGCCAGGAACTTACTCTGTCTGACTGGCGGAACGCAGGACAGGACTATTCGTGTTCATAAGTTTGTGTGACGAAGCTGAAGGGGGGCGTGACCTCAGCGGCTGGTGGCATTTGTACGACAGCACCGTCTGAAGGGGGCAACGGCGAGGAAACCATGCAAGCATCTGGAGGTGGAGTCCATTGCAGATCACGAGAGAGGGACAAGGGCACCATTTCACAAGGATAGGATATTTCCCAAGCCACAGAGGATACTAGATCCTCGAGTGAACACAAGAAGCCGGGAGAAGAGCGTACCAGCACTTTTGCAACGCCCCCCCCACCCTCTAATTGGAACACGGGATATAATGCATAATCACCTTTAGTGGTCTCAAAGCCTCCATCCCTACAGAGCATCGTTGCCGAGGCTAGGGTGTTCTCGCCAACGAGTGGCTTGCCAAAACTTGCGCTCCAGGACGATCCAATGTAGCCCCATATTTTCCGAGAACCCCGTTTGCCTTTGAATAAATCGCAAGAGAAACCATTTTGTCACATCGACCACTCACTGGACAATATGGCCCCCCTTGTCCAATGTGGAGAAGGGGAACACGCGCCTCTTTCTTATCACACTCATCAATATGGGGGGGATGCTGATAACGCCATTCGGCGCTGTAACGTTGTCAACTTCCGACCTTCCTGGTTCGGCAAATTTCTCGAGTGCCCTTCTTTTTGGCCCTTCTCGCTTGCGTGGAGGCGGCTTGAGTCGGTCCTTTCCTTCCTCCTCTGATCTCAGCGCTGCTGCTACTACTGTTCCGCTTTTCCCGCCTCTGCCTCTGCTGCTTGCCTTGCTTCTGAGTCCGAGGTCATGCGTGCAAGCTCAGGGTACTTTGTGGGCAAGACGGGCTGGCACAGCATTATCCATGGACCCGAGTCCTTGGGTTTCAGCATCTCGTTTTCATGTGGGGCCTTATCATTGAAACATTTCAGTGAAGACGGACTCCAGGATATCGACTGCGTATCGTAATTGTTTAGTAAACGGGAAGAAACACCGGGTCTCGTTCGAGACACAGTCGTGGACCTCGGAGACCTCCGCTAGATCGCTCGAGATGGCTTCCTGGTCACAACATCCGCCGCCATTCTCCCGTGCTTTTTCTCCATCTCCCTTTTTGTTTGTCTCTGGCCCTGGGCCTCAATCGGGCCAGTTCGACCTGGGGATGCCGCAACAGAACTAGACAAGACCAAAACCTCTCTCCATGTGAGCAGCGAGGAATCCAGGACCTTCCACCTAGGTAATAGTAGGTCAGAAATCACCGTCCCTGGACATTATTCCGTACTGAGGCGATCGGCCTCTCCGCAGAGGGATGTGTCGTGCGAGTCCGCGGCCGCCTCCTCGTCTTGGAGGCGGATGGTCCTTCTACGGTCCTTCTAGAATGTTGGTGCAGGGTGAACTTTGTCCCAGCTGGGCCATGTATCACCACACTACTTTGTTATAGTCTGGTGGCTTCAGCCTATCACAGGTGGTGAAGTGACTAGTCGAGCCTAGTCTGGGAGGAAGGCAAAAAAAGAGGCCTGACGGGCTGCATGTTGGCATATCATGGTACTCTTGAGGATGGGTGGGATCGTCCACGGATTGGTCAATGGGCCATGAGAACACCCATCTAAGGAGGGGGGTGGGGGACGATATTTTACGACCGATCCTTTGGTCTCTCTTATCAGCCACACACCACACTAGATTCACTTCTTTACCAACAGGGCCGCCTCGACAACAAGGTCAAAGGCCTGCCGAATCTGTGTGAGTAAGTGACAAGGGCAGGGCTCTTGGCTGCGTCCTGCCGATATCTCTTCGTATGGTTCCATTGGGGCGACCACCCTGGTTCTTGGCAACCTTTTTTCGTGGATGGTCCGCCTTGCAACGTCCCGTTTCCCTTCCAAGTCCAGCCGTGTGTGCATGGCCAGGGTGCATCGCGGAAGATCACGCCTGCATGGATACTACTGTGGATCTGCAGAGAGCAAAGTTGAGAGGAGGAGGAGGAGGCGACTCGTCACCAATATAACCTCTCTCATCCCATTACTTTCCCTTCCCCGTTCTTCTCTTCTTCTTCTTCTTCCCTTCTGCTCCTTTGTCCTACCTCTCTGTCTTTCAGGTCGACCCTTCAAGACTGGTCTGTTTTTACTCAGTCCAGTCCTACTTGACTGTCTTCCGTTCTTTTCATGAAGAGTCGAAGAAGTCTTGACAGACAAGATGAGTAAGTCAAAAGCCTTCGTCCATTTCACACACACTCACAACATGATCCCTTCCTCCCCCCCCCTGGCTCCCTCGCAATTGTTTTTCCTCTCCCTACTATTAGGCCCTGTTGAGCGAGCACCACTAATAAAAGGTAAAATGATTAGCGAGCGCCGAAGGTGTCGAGAAGAGATTCGTCACCACCCAGGGCGAGGCTGTTATCATCCCTGCGCCCGCCCATGGAGATGGACCCCCAGCGGTTCACCCTGAGGTCGGCACAAAGCCCGAGAAGGCTGTTGGTAGTCTCGACATCGAGGTAGCTTCCAGACCCGACACATCTGCAGGCGAGGTCTGGGATTTTGAGAAATTTCCTCTGCCCACAGATGAGGAGCGCGCGACCCTCCGCAAGGTCCCTGACAAGATTCCCAAGATCGCCTACCTCCTCTGCGTGGCAGAGCTGGCTGAGCGTGCCTCGTACTACGCCACCACCGGTGTCTTCAGTGACTTTCTTGAGTACCCTCTCCCAACAGGTGGCAATGGTGCCGGTGCGCCCAACCCGAACGACCCTCAGGGCGTGGCTGGTGCCCTGGGGAAAGGCGTGCAGTTCGCCTCTGCCTTTGTCCTCCTCTTCACCTTCATGGCCTACGTCTTCCCCGTCTTTGGTGCCTGGATCGCCGACACGAGGCTTGGTCGCTACAACACCATCATGCTGGGCGCTGGCATCGGCGCTGTCGCCCACGTCATCATGACCGGTGGAGCTGCTCCCAGCGTGCTGCAGAAGGGCGATGGCATTGCGCCTTTTATGATCTCCTTCTTCATGCTGGCTGTCGGTGCTGGTATCTTCAAGCCCAACGTCGCCCCTACCGTGCTCGACCAGTACACGCACCAGCGCGAGTACGTCAAGACGCTCAAGTCGGGCGAGAGGGTCATTGTCGACCCGGAGACCACCATCCAGCGCATCATGGTGATCTATTATGGCTTCATCAACATCGGTGCCTTCTTCGCTCTCGCCTCTACCTACGCAGAGAAGTACGTTGGCTACTGGCTGGCCTTCTTGCTGCCCACCATCATGTACACCCTCGTGGTCGTCGTCTTTGTCAGCGTGCGCACCAAGATCGTCAAGAAGCCGCCCATGGGCTCTGAGCTCAACGACTTCTTCAAGATCACCAGCATCTGCTGCAAGGAGAACAAGTTCCAGGTCTGGAAGAAGGGGTTCTGGGATGCCGCCAAGCCCGATGTCCTGGCCAAGAAGGGCAGGGCCGTCACCTGGAACAACAAGCTCGTCAAGGACGTCGGCCGCACCTGGGCCGCCTGCCAGATCTTCCTGTACATCCCCATCTGGTATCTCAACGACGGGGGCATCGGTGCCGCCCCGACCAACCTGGCTGCCTCCACCGTGCTGAACCACGCCCCCAACGACCTCCTGTCCAACTTCAACTCCCTCACCATTATCATCTTCACCCCGATCTTCGCGTACGGCATCTACCCTACCCTCAACCGTTTCGGCATCCACTTTGGCCGCATCAAGCGCATGACGTTTGGCATGATCCTCGCCGCCATCTCGGGCCTGTGCGGCGGTATTCTTCAGCTCTACGTCTACCGCTGGAGCCCTTGCGGCTACTACGCCTCCACCTGCGACGACCCTGCGCCCATCTCTGTCTGGTGGGAGCTGCCCATGGTCTGCCTGGGCGCCATCTCCGAGATTCTTGTCAATGTCACCTGCTACGAGATGGCATATGCCCGCGCACCCCCCAACATGAAGGCCTGTGTCTTTTCCATCTGTCTGTTCATGACTGCGTTGTATGCCGCTATTGGTGAGATTCTGACGCCTGCGATTGAGGACCCGTACCTGGTGGTAAGTGAAACTAAAAGAACATCCCCCCCCCCCCCTTTTTCTCCATCTTCGCTCTGTGTGTGACACAACAGTGCGCTGACATTTACATTTCTTTCAGTGGATTTGGTTCGGTCCCGCCATCGCCCTCTTCGTCCAGACAGCCATCTTCTGGTTCCGCCACCGCAACATCGACGAGGATGCTTACATGACCTACGAGGACGAGGAGGACCAGACCAGCGTCAACCCTCTGCGTGGCGACAGCGAGGTCCTCATGGAGAAGGAGACCAGTACATAAAAACATCATTGCCAAGATCCTCAAGAGAAAGAGAAAGAAGAAAAAGAAAAAAAAACCTGACAACTATATTAGGATGGCATGAGATGTAACAGTAAGGTCGAGGTCGCAGACGAGTAGATTTCAGATTAATGAGATACCCTGAGACATTGAATTGCTCTTTTGCAGAAAAAAACCACTTCTCATGGACATTAGGGATTCTTTGGATGTCCACATGAAAATCTATCTTTATCTTCCTATAAACCTGCCAGTCCGCCCCTCTGTACCGGCTGGACGTTGTTCCCGTTGAACTAATTATTTATCAACTAATCTGGTCGTGACCACAGCACTGGTAATGGCCATCATCTTTCTCACCTCGCCGCCGTCTTGGCGTTCCTTTGAGTTTCCGTTTTCCCCATCCACCGCGTCTCTCGCGTGCCAACAGGCCCCCTTTCCAGAGTTCGCATTCGCCTCCGACGGATATATAACTCACAGTCTCGCAGCTTGTCAATTTTGGTCACCACCTGAGCTTCCAAGATGGCTTCATCGAAGGTCGAGAGGCCCGTGGGTTTCCTCATAAATCTTAAAATGACGCCAGTGAACACACATAACCCTATGAGTGAAACAGCGTGTCTTTTGCAAATCATGCCTCGATGCCCCCTGTCGTATTTCATAGCATAATACACTTGACATGGTGTGATACGTCGACAGAATCTAGCAAAGCCGCGCCAGAGAATTGTCACCCACTGTCACATGTGACCAGTCCAGCGTATTTCCTTCCCTAGACGACTCAGCATGTGAGGATAGAACACTCTACTAATAGTGATTGAGATTGTAGCCGGCACTGAAGGGGATGGGGAAGAATAAACGCAAGGGTAGGGTTACTCGGCTTAATCTCTCCATCAGTAAGTACTTTTCCTTAGTCTTTAATCACAAGCATCTTCCCTCCTCCGAGATGCAGACGAGAACCTGTACACTCATGTACAGAACGCATAACCTTGGCGGAAAGAAGGCAGTATGCAAGTGTACAGAGCAGCATCTTCCAGCCCGCCTCGATGCTGAGAAGCTAGCATTAGTCATTTCCGAGATGGTGTGGGGTTTGAGTTGATGTTATCATTTGGCAGAATGATGGCATCAAGGTGATGATGCGATTCGAAACCCTGCATAGGCGGGATGTAATCCGTCCATAGAGTGTAAGACGGAGGCTACAATTACATCACTCAAAATATCGGCCCAAAACTCTTTTCTACTTGGATTACCTATTCATTATGTGTTCGGTGTCATAAAAAAGGGTAGCAAATTATCTGAGAATTCACACCCACCAGAGACAGCTTACAACCTCTCCTCGTCCTCCCCAAAGTTTGACCCCTCAACTCGACATGGCCGCAGCAGCCAATACGCACCCATCCACCGACCCAGAGGTATACGCTGAGTATGCCTCCAAATGGTCGTCCCTCCCAGACAACGAGGAGACATGGCTCCAGCGGGCCAAGGATGTCGCTGCCGTCCTCGCCAAAGATGCCAGCACCCGCGAGCGCGAGAGCAAATCCCCCCGAGCAGAGGTCGCCCTGCTGAAGCACTCGAACCTGACCAAGCTGCTTGGGCCCAAGGAGTATGGCGGTGGCGGACAGCCGTGGAGCACAGCGTACAAGGCAATTCGCGAGGTAGCCAAAGCTGACGGGTTAGTTGGTTATATTTTGCCTTTTTTTTCTTTTCTTTCCTTCTCTCCTCCTCTACTCATCCACTGACGGTGATGCTTAGTTCCATCGGGATGCTCCTTGGATATCACCTTCTGTGGTCCACAACGGCCAACGTGGTCGGCACGCCAGAGCAGGCCGACCGCTTCCAGGAGCTTATCATCTCCAACAACTACTTCCTGGGAGGGGCAGTCAACCCAAGGGACAGTGACCTCAAGGTGACTGACGCGGGAGACAAGCTCGTGTTCAACGGCGTCAAGCACTTCAACACAGGCGGAGTCATCTCCGACCTGACAGTGCTGGAGGGCGTCCTTGAGGGCACCGAGAACCACGTGTTTGCCATCGTGCCGACCAGACAGGAGGGAATCAAATTCAAGTATAACTGGGACAACGTGGGCCTCAGGCTGAGCGAGAGCGGCGGCGTGACGATCGAGAACGTGCCTGCGCCGTGGACTGATGCCTTGGGCTGGGATGGCGAGAAGAAGCAGCCTATCTCCGATATTGTCAATGTCCCGTTCGGTTCATTGCTGCTTCCCACGTATGTTTACATCCAGTTTCGGTCGCGGGCCTGTTCCCACTTGTTTGATATCTACAGTATTTTTTTACTGACTGACGTGTGGCACTGTGCAGTATCCAGCTTGTCTTTAGCAATTTCTACCTCGGAATCGCGCTGGGGGCCCTGGACTTCGCATCCAAGTACACAGTGTCCAACACCAGGCCTTGGCCATTTGGTGGTGATGTGAGTAATTCATTTATTTGAAAAGTAAACTAATTCATAAGTATGAGCTGACAAAATCTCCCGCCCAATCAGAACAAAGAGAAGGCAACCGACGAGTTTTATATCCTCTCCAAATACGGCAACTTCCTGGCCCACCTCCGAGCCGCTGAGAGCCTCACAGACAAGGCCGGTCTGATCGTAGCCTCTGTCTACGAAAAATACTCGACAAGGCGCAGCGAGCTCTCTGCCCGCGAGCGCGGCGAGCTCGCCGAGTGGGTGGCCAGCGTCAAGGTGGTGACCACGGACACGGGCCTGCGGGTGACCTCGGGCGTGTTCGAGGTGACAGGAGCCAAGGCGACGGCCGCGAAGGTGGGACTGGACCGTTTCTGGCGTGACATCAGGACGCACACGCTTCATGACCCCGTGGCGTACAAGGAGAGGGAGCTCGGTCGATATCAGCTTCTTGACGAGGTGCCGACGCCCACATGGTACACTTGAGACAAAAGAGAAAAGGGTCGAAAAGAGAAGAGAGGAATCTGGCTCATCATACACACGTGACAGATGGTAGTCAATCCAATTAGTCTGATGCTTTCTAGTTGTTCAAAGGAATTTGCTTAATTATCATGAAGACAAAAGAAAAGAAAAGAAACTCCGGCCGATGATGCACTGTCTAGTGACCCCACGCTACCTGTTTGAGAACCCTTAGACTCCCACCACCCCGACCAGCTTTTCACTCGAAGGTAAAGGAAGAAGACATCGGACTAGATTAGCAAAAGAGTATTTTCCCCTCTTTTTATTTTGATTCTTTTTTATTCTCCTTTTTCGGGTTTTTCATTCGTCTTCTGTCTCTTTCTTTTCCCTTATAATCCGAGTTGGTGATCCATTCCTTTGTTTTTTTTGTTTCCACTCCTTTTCATTTATATCATTCCAGTCGGATGCTGCCTCAGTGGCCAAGAGTCATTCTCCGCGAGCGTAAAAGCATCGGAGAGCCGTTTTCTGTAGACACAAAGAAAAAGAATCAGAACACTATGCTGAGCAGTCACTGACGTTTGTTGAGGCCTCCAACCCTTTAGAGTCGAGATCCTTGAGGTGCACCTGGCTCGACGTCTCGGCGTCGTGGAACTGCACCGTGTAGGACCGCTGGTACGTGATACCTTTCCCTACGCCCCAGACTCCTCCCCCACCAGCACTACTTCCTCCACCAGATTTCGACGTGGTGCCAGTCTCGATCCCTACCCTGGCCTGGCTGCGGAGCGTCCTCGAGGCGCCTGTGGCGTAATTGTCGGCGCCCCACGAGGGATTGGTGCCGTAGCCGCGGCGGGTCGACGTCAGGCGCGGGAACATCTTGACGAGGATGAGGCGCAGGGCCGGCATGCAGGCGCACATGATGCCCACATTGACTTCGATCGTGCTCCACTGCGACACGCGGAGGTTGTCCCAGGTAGGGTTGCTGGAGTTGGCGAACGTGATGAGGGTCTGGAGGCGGACGATGGAGATGACGGTGACGCTGTAATAGAGAGAAGAGAAACCTTGTTACTTGAGACATTCTTTTTTTTCCCTCCCTTCCCTTAAGAATAATTGACAAAAGACTGTTTTTGTTCCACTTACAAGGTTCCTGTGCAGAACATAATGCCAACGCCAATCTTCTTCTTAAAGTGCAGCTGAAGATCCTTGAGCTGAAAGAGCGGGATGCCAACCATCCATATGTCGAGGGCGATGGAGGTGATGGCATTGGCCCAGCCGAGACTGTTGGTGTTGATGCATGTGCCTGTGTGCTCGCCATCCCAGCTGGTCCAGTAGTAGTCGATGGGCTGGCACTGAAACACGGCGATGAGGATAAAGGCCACGCCCCAGATGGCATTATAACCAATCGTGGCCCAGAGCAGCAGGCGCACCGTCCTTTTTGGGAAAATTTTGAGGTAGAAGAACAGGAGTGACATCTTGAGTAGGGCCAGGTTGAGGAAGTAGACCCACTCCATCCAGTAGAACCAGTACACAAACGAGGTGATCTCGTGTGGCGTGAGGGTCCAGATGTCGCGCCCGAGCCCATTCGCGATGACCCCGAGCGAGGTCATGATCGTACTGGAGGTTCCAGAGAGGATGGTGGCGATGATGAACCAGTCATCGAGACCGAGCTGCATCCGAACCACAAGCAACCTGTAGCCGATCCGAAGGAGAAAGATAAAGGCCGAGATGGAGCCCATGGTGATGCTCAGGATGTTGTATGCCCGGCCTGCATCGCGCACGGGGGCGCCGCAGCCCGTCTCGGTGATATTTTTGACGGCTGTGTGTTGGTAGAAGATTGATCATGTTAGTCGCCGGCCAGCAACGGGAAAAAGACACACCCTCGTTCTTTTCCTCCCTCTTCTTCCTCTACCCCCCCCCCCCCCCCCTCCCCCCCCCCCCCCCCCTTCACACAAAAAAAAAAAAAAAAAAAAAAACTATGAGAGATTGTCATATACTGGTGGAGGGTAGTTTTAGAGGAGGGGCGAAGTTGACT